>PZKB01000288.1:0-21062 GCA_003852855.1 Penicillium sp. MT2 MMC-2018 | reverse complement strand
GGGGGGGGGTTGCATATGAGAGGAATTGTATTTGAATATAGGACTTTTTTCCCGCATGAAGAATCATGTCCAGTGTGAACCGTCATCTCCGTAATTCCCACGATGTCATAGACTGGACTCTGAATCAGTCATCAGTCAACACCAACCAGAAGCTTTCCAAAAATCTTGACAAGTTCGGTTTCACAATCACAATATGCCTTCTCGCAAGGGCCCATGTTGCTGAAAGTTGTCGCAACATCAAAATCAACCCATACAATCCTTGAGTCTGGGACTTCATCCAATCTCGGAGTTTGTATTGTCGCGTTCGGAGAAACCATTTTCGTAGGACGCCTTTTGACAAAACCCTGACCAGCCCAGCCCGGACCAGACCAGATAGGGTACATCCAAGGGTAATTAATACTTGTAAATTTATACTGTTAGGGACGCGAGGCACTACGTACGAGGAGCCTTAGTGACTTTGGGAGTACATTGTGGGGCCAAAAAAAAAGTGCCAGCTGTCGGATTCGAACCGACGAACCAGAACGGACTTGAGCTTAAGTCAAGCGCCTTTAACCACTCGGCCAAACTGGCATTAACACACTAATTATAGTTTCTTAATTCACCTGTGGCGGTACGTGATGCCTAGAAATCATCCTACAAGCAGATATCATGATAGTGACAGCACGCAACCTTAGGGTTATTTGCCAAAGCTGTGGACCAATGGCGTCTACTCAGAGCTGATCGCACCCTTTGTGAAGTCTGCATCCCTTCGGCTTGATCAGGTTGGCCGACGCTGGTGGTCAGTCCTATCGACAAGGTATAGAGATGTGCAGCATCGGTCTATCTCGGTGTTCGTAGGCCCTGAAGGGCTGGGCCCCGATGTATTACGGGCGTGACCATCGTAGGAGCCTCATTGTCGTTCGGAGGTATATTCGAACAACTAACGGCTCCAGATATATGTTGATAACCTTAGGCAACGGGATTTCCCCGCATAATCTATTAAGGAATCGGCCTTAACAATCGAAGGAATGATGACTGTACTGTTAAGTTTAATATTGTTTTCTATGATAGCTAGCCGTACCTAATTATGGAGGATATGAAAATACCCTCTCGTTTAGGGGGTAATTCTTAGAACCTTTAACAGGAAAGGCACGACGTCCACCAGCTGAACCATCCTCGACGTTCCCCGGCCTGCCCCGAGGAAGGGGCTTCAGCTGCTGCTTTCTCATACAAAAAATCATCAATACACTCATCATCCGGCTCATCGAGGTATCGCTCCGTCCGTAGTGCAGCAATAGAGACAAGATTAAGCGCAAACGCGCCCTCCTGGTCTCCAAAGAAGCTACAGAACAACACATTAGCACCAGCACCCAACACAAACCCCAATGAATCCCGATTCCAAAACAAATACATACCTCCTAATCATGATCCCAAACCTCTTAATATTCTTCAAATCCAACGGCTCAGCATCATCCAAATTCCTCCCACGATACGTCGCCCTAAAATCACTCCACTTCACAAAAATCGTCCTCCGCCCCTCGGCCCGGAAATCAAACTCCCAGCTTATCGTGCTCTGCTCACGACCATCAGGACGCTTGGGCAGAATCTCATCCTTCAATGTCAGAGTGTACAGCTTGCCGTCTGCACTGTCGATGACTAGTTCGATGCCGTCGTACGCGGAGAGATTCCAGGTTCGGTCTTCGCCGCGTGTGCGCTGTGAGGCGAAGCCGGCACCGCCTAGGGTCTTGATGTCGAGGGTTCCGTGGAATTTGGCGATTAGGGAGGATGCGGAGCAGGTTAATTCGGATTGAGAGGAGCCGCCGCGGACGCGGTCGTCGGAGGCGGTCCAGTCGTTTGGGGACCAGGCTCTGTGGGAGGGGGGTTGGGTTAGCACTTATCGCGAGGGGAGTCAGAGTGGATCGTGCGAGACATACCGCACTCCGCCAAAGAGAGGAAGATGGGATGTTGGTGCCATATTGTGATGCTTTACAATGCAATACTGTTCGTCAATGCTTGGAGATCTGAAGGTCTGGAGACTGGAGAGTCGAGTGGAGACGGTGATGGACCTGCTATGGCGTCATAGCCTTATATGTAGCAAATCAGACGGTGGGGGGTTAGTGTTTACAACAATAATAAGCATTGTGAGCCTTATTGTTAAGATTATCTTAATAGGGGATTTGAATGCTTCAAGCAACAAAAATGATTCATGTCCGATCTTTCTTCAATCGCTCATGTGGGTATCTGAATCCGGTCTATGTACAATTCATCAAAACTCCATCGTCTTCTATATGCAAAACTTCCAATCACTTCTCCTCAATCAGGGAGATTGGAGCATCTAGCTCGCTGTGCAATGCGTCCAGACCGTGGAATCCCTCCTCAATCACCCATTTCTGGCCCTGCGCAGGCCTGTGCAGTACGTGGCAGCTGGCACCGACCACGAGCAGACCTGGTGGCCGAGAGCCAGCTTCTTCAAACGCGAGGCAAATATGCTCCAGCGTTGACCGAACGACACGCTGGTCTGGGCAGGAAGCACGTTCCACGATCGCACAGGGAGTCTCCTTCGGCCAGAGTGTGCGTGAGCGGGTCGAGTCCTCCGCAGAGTGCGTGGTCAGAGACTCAACAAGGGCAGAGAGTCGGTGGAGGGCCATCAAGAAGACAACGGTCTGAGTCGGTACGTATGCGGGAGGCACCGGAGCGGCACCCTTCCGGCCAGTTCCCGTGCAGACCAGGACCTGGTCGGACACGCCGCGGTGGGTGGCCGGAATATCGGCGAACAGAGAGGCGCTCAGGGCGCTAGTGATGCCGGGGAGGACAATGGGAGTATAGCCTTCCGCCCGGAAGAACTCGAATTCTTCAGCACCGCGACCATACAAATAGGGATCTCCCTGTTTCAGGCGGAGGACTTGCTGTCCTTTCCGCAGGGAGGCAAGACCCATCTGCAGAAACTCTTCTTGTGCTTGGTCGGCATTGCCGGGGAATTTGCGTGCAATGTGGACTTCAGTCCTGCGGGGAATGAGTTCCAGCACTGGCGCCGGGACAAGCTTGTCAGCCAGAATGATGTCGGCAGTCTGGATGGCATTATATGTGGCGCGAGTGAGCATGTCTGGATGCCCAGGTCCCGAGCCCGCCAAGATGATTTTCCCCTTCTTTGAAACACCATTGCCTCCGTTGACTCCATTGATCACCGCTGTGTCATTGTTGGATGAGTATGCTTTGAGAATGGCATCAATATCCTCATCAGTGATCGAGACAAGCTTCCGAAGAGGCCAGTATTCGCAGATCTGTGACAACCAACGCATCCGCCTGGTCTTTGCCGCAGAGGCATCGTCTTCCGTTACTAGAGTATTAAATGTGTGTTTCTGGCCCGAGGCGTCATCGTCGTCGCCGTCCATATTTGACTCGCCAAGTCCAGCACCATTGTCCTCTTCCCAGAGCTTTCGGCGCACACTACCCAGTCGATCGATAGCTGATCCCAGGTTTGCTGGGAGGAATGAAGCAATCTCTCTGCGCAAACGGGAGGCAAGCTTGCAGCCACGGCCAGAGGTTGTGATTCCAATATGAAGAGGACCATCGGAGTAGGTAGAGAGTAGCGTGAACGAACACAGCTCGGGGGCATCAGAGACGTTGACGAGAATTCGCAAGCGCCGGCAGAGCTTCGAAATATGTGCGCCTAATGAATTCACGTTCATCAGTACTGATCTAATTGAAGACCGATCTCGGAGAACATACTCAATGGATCACTGCCACCCAAAGTGACAAAGACTGTGTCCACCACACGATCGACCTCCTCTCGACCCAAAGTACTCAAATCATCATCTTGAAACTCGCGACGCACCCATTGTGCGGAGCCGTTGGAGATTTGCTCCGCAAGAGTGAAATGCACGTCGGCCGTCTCCGGCGCAATGATAATAGGCTTTGCGCCAGCTTCGAGGCTCTTCGCGCATCGAGCAGCCGCCAAAGGATTGGCGCCGATAATTAGATGCACTTGCGATTCAACATTCCAGGCAGTCAACAATGGCGACGGACCAAACCCGTTGGAGGCGTCTTTCATGGTGTCGTATCGTGCCGCAAAGTGCGGGTTACCCCTCCAGATAGTGGCGGTTAGAAGAAGGTATCGACTCTGCTATATGGGCAGGAGAGAGCCGAATAGAGTCACAAAAAACTATGACACGGCCCTGGAGACTGAGATATACAATCTAGGGTCCGATAAAGGGCCGGGAACCGTTTATGCACGCTGCTGCAACTTCCGCGGAGATCGAGAAATTACTCCGGAGTGGGTGAATAGCCAGTCACAGTTGGTGATAAGCCACTGATAAGGACCCTGTCGCCTTATCGAATGAGCAATCGCAATGCCACCGCGCAGAAGAACGAAAGTTGGTAAGTTCAGAAGGTCAGAGCGAGGTGGCAAGATCACTAGTCAAGGAGACGAAGCGATTTTTAAATCCAAGCGGCCTCTGACAGACTGGTAGTCATTCCGTGGCCGAAATTTTTCTATACATCTGTAAATCCCAAAACGGCTTAGGGCCAAATTGCGTGATTGCGATAAGCTTACCTAATGCCCCAGTTCCTGGGGCTCTCCAGTTGGCAGTCTGGACTGGGCTCTTGAGATCGAAATCAACTGGAGAGGCCATGGTTGGTTCTGGATCTATGCACACATTCTGAAAGTATATATCAGACTCCGTTTTGATGGAGATTGCCTTCGTTCTGTTAACAGTTAGCCTAATGAATTAAAAATTTATCATAGTCTTCCAAGTTAGAAGGAATGGAAATTGTAATGGCCCTATGTTTTCTCTCAATCCGGAAGACATTGTCTTCGAGATCATAAATATCATGAGGCAGATAAATCAGTCAGACTTCCAATTGCCAAATGAATCAACCTTAAGAATCCTACTACAGTAATATTGTCTTTCAGTGCAGGTCAGACTGGCCAGTTGGTCGCGAGTGTTGATTGAATCACGTGAGGCGAAGCTTGCAGCTTCCAAGCCCAAGGGCGGACCCCCAGAGCTCCAGCATCAGCATCATCGTCATCCGTCACCTCCTACTCTGCTTCTACCTCCCATCGGCGTACTGGTTTCTCTCAGTACAATTATCTAATTCTGCTCGCTCTCCCTTTCTACCATCCCTGCGAACCCACCTTCGAGACTTCCCAACATTCGTCATCATGTCCGCTGGCCTGCTGAAGCCCGAGAAGGACTTCACCAAGGACGCCGACAAGCTGATCCCGGAAGCTGAGGCCCTTGCGAAGGTGCGGATGACCGTCCAATATTTGTATCGCCGATACTGACTTTCCCCTGGTTCAGACCGATGTTCAAGGCGCGATCGACAAGTTGTTGGTGCTGGAGAAGCAAGCCCGTCAGGTATGCTGTCTCGCCGTCAATTATTCCTCCAATGCATCCAAACTGACCACAGCGGCTTTTATGCGACAGGCTTCCGATCTCGCCACTACTTCGCGCCTCCTGATTGCCATCGTTACCATCAGCAAGAACTCCGGCGATTGGAGCCTTCTCAATGACCAAGTCCTGGTCCTCTCTAAGAAACATGCTCAGCTTAAGCAGGCAACGACGCGGATGGTGCAGGAGGTGATGAAGTTTTTGGATGACACACCAGACCTTGACGTCAAGCTCTCGGTCATCGAGACTCTCCGAACAGTCACTGAAGGCAAGGTAAGATATCGGGCATATGTTAAAGAGAACCCTTACCGGAGCCCAGCACTAACACGACCCCTTAAAGATCTTCGTCGAAGTTGAGCGAGCCCGCGTTACACGTATCCTGTCGAATATCAAGAAGTCACAAGGCGACCTCAATGCCGCGGCCGACATCCTGTGCGAGTTGCAGGTTGAGACGTTTGGATCTATGACCCGAAGGGAAAAGACCGAGTTCATCCTGGAGCAGGTGGCTCTGTGTATTGAGCGTGGGGACTGGACACAGGCGTCGATTCTCATCCGCAAGATCAACAAGCGGTACTTCGCCCGGAAACCCAAGAAGAGTGCCGAGGAGATTGAGAAGCTCAAGAAGCAGGCGGAGGAGCGAGAGAAGACCCGTGGACCAGACGAGGCTCCGATGGAGGTGGACGATGATGTGACCGATCTCAAGCTGCGTTACTATGACCAGCAGATTACTTTGGCCAACCACGATTACAAGTACCTCGATGTCTGCAAGCACTACCGAGAAGTGCTGGACACTGAGGCGGTGGAGAAGAACCCAGCACAATTGCGTGCGGTGAGTCTATCCTTAGTCTTGGCGGACTCTATTGCAATGTACTAATTATTTCTCTCGCTTCAGTCCCTTGCGCGCATCGTCTATTATATTGTCCTCTCTCCTTACGACAACGAACAGTCAGACCTTTTGCACCGCATCCAACAAGACTCCCGGTTGTCCCAGGTGCCTGTGGAGGCCCGCTTGGTCAAGCTGTTCACCATTCCGGAGCTTATGCGCTGGCCCATGGTCGCCGAGCAGTTTGGCCCTCACCTCTGCGCGACCGACGTGTTCGACGCTGAAGCCAAGCAGTCGGCAGATAATCAGGCTCACCGCAGATGGCAAGATCTGCGCAAGCGGGTGATTGAGCACAACGTGCGTGTCGTGGCCAAGTACTACACTCGCATTCAGATGCCACGCTTGACCCAGCTGCTGGATCTGACCGAGGAGGAGACCGAGAAGTACATTAGCGAACTGGTCACATCGAAGACCATTTATGCCAAGATTGACCGACCCGCGCGGCTGGTCAACTTTGCCAAGCCTCGGGATGCAGATGATGTGCTCAACGAATGGAGCAGCGACATGAAGAGCCTGCTAGGGTTGTTGGAGCGGATCGATCATTTGATCACCAAGGAGGAGATGATGGCTCGTATTCTGCCGTCTCGTGGCGAGAAGGCCAAGGCTCGTTGAGTGGACTGTAGACGTGGGAATGCTGCTCCGTGTGTAAAATATCGCCAGTAGACCTGCTATGAAGAAGCCAGCCACTGGCTAAGTGGATTTATTGAACAGGTTATATCATGACATCTAAATAAGGACAGTAGTTGAAAATCAGTTGAACTGTACGTGTAGAAAAAAGTCCGTTGTCTATATGTACGCGATCTATATGAGCCACCCGGGCGCTCTCTCTATATATATGTACACTTCTCCGCCGTATCAAGGTCTAGAAAGGAACGTCCATGTCGTTCACATCTTCCTCCTCATCTCCCTTCTTACCCCGATCGCTCTTCTCCAACTGTTCCCGGATAAACCGTACAGCAGCATCCAAATAAGGCCGCTGGCTGGGCAAAAAGTGACCACCAGGATGCCAAACCACCAAGCCATCCTTCTCCGGCTCCCCCGCACACGCATCAATCAAAGCCCGACTCCTCGACTCCTCCACAACCGCATCCAACGACCCCAGCACATGCAAAACCGGCGTCTGAACCGGCGGACTCTCATAGAACCCCCGATACCGCGGCCCCGGCGACCGGAACCCACTATACGCAATGGCAAACTTAAACGGCGGATGCTGGAAACCCGGCGTAGCAAACGAGTCCGGGAACGATATCCCTGTCGCACCCTCGACCTCGTCCTTCTCAAACTTGGCAAAGGCCTCTTTCCGCCCCGGCTCCAGGAGCCCGGCCACCATGCCTACCATGGCGGCGCCCTGCGAGAAGCCAATTACCCCGTCAAAGGGTCCTTCCTCGGAGAGAACCTTGGCTATGGCCGCGAGACCGTCCTCGAGGCCCTGGTAGAGGGGTGGAGTGGCTGTGTTGGAGCGGCGATACCAGCCATATGCTTCGATGTCTTCTTCTGGTTCGGCGCCCTCGGAGGGCTCGTGGCCTGGGATGTCGCTGGGTTTGAGGCGGAGGGGGCCGGTTGGGTAGATTGCGGAGACTTCGTGGAGGGGGAAGGCTTTTTGGATGTGTTTGACGAGGGCGCGGCTCTTTGCGTGGAACAGGGGGCCGGACTGGGTGTAGCCGTGGAGCATGAGGATTTTCAGCGGTTGGCGCGCTGAGGCGGAGGGGTTGGGTGCCATAGTTGTGAGGGCGTGATTAGGTGGTAGTGAATGGTTTAATAGAAGCGACAGTCTGCGAGAGACAACTCTCGACATGGAACCGACGTGAGAGAATGGAGAGAATTGGGGGGTGAGAATCAACTGAGGGTCTGGTCTGGTGGAGAGGTTTGATCGAAGGCGATAAGATAAGAGTACTCCAATTACCCGCCCCACGCCACTTGTTCAGGGCAGAAACGGCAGGTTCCAGGGCGGGATCCCATTACGTCCCACGTCAACAAGCCCCTCCTTGTACTTCCACGACTGGATTCCTTTTACACTCACTTCAAATCACATTCATCATGTCCACCCAGCAAAACAACGTCAACATCGACGACCTCGATACCAAAATGAAGGAGCTCATTGAGTATGTCTCTCTCCTATGTACTCCCTACATCATCAGCCTTTACCATTGCCCGAAGAAGAACTCGAGCAATTATACAAGACCTCCAGAACCACCCCCTCCTAAAGACACAACCTCATATCGTCCACATTCATTCAAATTCACAGATGTAAATCCAAATTCCAACAAATACTAACGCCCTCATCAGAGCCTTCGAATCCCACCCCCAACTCCAACCCCCCACCCCCCACCCAACCGCCTTCTTCCTCTGCGACTTCGTCAAAAACACCCACAATGCCCTGAAGAAAGTCGACGCCGGCAAGTACGCCTCGGGCGACCGCCAAGCTCGTGAAGCCGTGCAAGAAGTCGTCGGCCGTAACCAGTTCACCAGTGTGCTTGTCAATGATTCTACCGGCAAGTTGGCTATGATGACGGGGGCGGACCCGTCGAACCCGGTCGACTTGGGGCCGACTGTTAAGGCGAAGGCGAGGGCGTTGGCTGAGCTGTGAGAGGTAGGAGCTGCTATTTACGTCCATTCTACGATCTTTGGTCTCTTTTTTTGGGGGCAGCCTTCTTGAGCTTTCTATAACTTCTATTTCCATGGATATACTATAGGTATACTATGGACATCTCGGTCTGGTTCTGAGGCTTTAGTCAAGCTGTCGCGATCTTAATATTGACAGTCGTTTCCGGATGGAATTAAGGATGATTTCCTTGTTTCTTTCACTTTCACGATCTATTTGATAATTGTCAATGATGTCACCGTCAATGTCTCTCTTTGAAATGGAATATCCCAAAATATAAACAGAAACGTCATTCCCTAGATACAATATCCACATGCGTAATTGGGAAGGCGATCGTGGCTGTTCTGTAGGACTGCAGGTCGCGTCAATCTAAAGTATATGTCCCGCCCTGAGGTATATCAACATCTATGACATCGCTCGAATAGCAGGACATAGGGAAATAACAACCGTTCCCAGTTCAGTACGTTTACGTAGTTGGGGTAGAGAATGCACGTCCTCGGCAGTCGGGGCAAGCCTGGAGAGGCTAGGGTCGTGGGTAGAATGACGTCGAGGATTTGGAGCATGGACAGAAGGAGATGGCTGCATTGTTCTTCAACTCGATAAATCATGGATGTAAGGTGGTGTTGGAAATGCATTAGACTGTAGATACAGTAGCAGGCCCTCAACTTGCAGAGTGCACCAGGCGAGGACGCGTGAGTAGTAGGGTCTCATTTCGCAAAATGGGGAAGATGGATGAACATCACAGCCAAGGATCTATGACTACTAAGTAGTGCTAGTTACTGAGGTATCTTAAAGTGGATGCACCTGCTACCAAGTCTATACTCCCAGTCAAGTCTTCTACGAGACAGCTCAAGTATTCGGGGACACACCTCTATTCGAGTATGACACCAGTTACAAGACATGCGAGAAAAGACAAGAATCAACAAAAGCAAAGCACAACACCTAGTCAAGCAAGGTGCATCTGTACCAGATATCCGGAACTCCCTCAGCAAAAATGCTGTCGAATGCTTTTGGTGGTGCGGAGACAGGAGGGGCGGGCGAGTCATTCCATCTTCTATCTGTCATCAAGTCGCAACAGAAAAACAAAAGGCTGCGTTGTGGAAACCAGCATCATCAAGCAGGTAAAAAATAGCGATTAGGAATCGGGAGAAGCGCGAGGTGTAGTCAAAAGGGTCACATATCAAATTGTTTTGGGAGGGTTTCCATGGGACATAACAAGAAGAAAAAGCAAGGGTGGTGTGGATCGTAAAACATATCGTGGCCAGCCCTTGGACCGTCGAGCGGAAAACAGAAGCCCGCCCCTCAAAATCAGATAGCTTTCGAATCGTAGTCAAGAGGGGGGGTTCGTTTTGCAGTCGATGGTCCAGGCGACTTTCCCCCAACTTCCTCCAATCGTTATCCCGGGAATAAAACAGAAGAATCGGTCAAAGGTGTGAGAAAAGAGAAAAGGGTTGATTTGGTATGTGACATTTTTGACGGGCGGTCTCCGTAAGTACCGAACCGAAGCGGAGGTCAAAAACCCGGGACTGGTATTTTCATCCTAATTGCTCCATGCTATCCTCTGTGCGTTTCAACAAGACATAAAATAAAAAAGAATTTCATTTGCGCGTCTCGTTTACTTCCGGCGGAACGAGCAGCCCTCGGTCAGACGGGCCTTGCCACCGGTGGGCTGGCAGAGGACGGTCGAGCAGCCGGCGCAGATAACGACGGTCTGGGCGTGCGAGAAGACGGTGGTGATGGTGAAGCAGCCGGGGCACTTGACATCCATGAAGAAGGAGCGGGGCTGGGGCACAAGGGTCTGTAGAGAGAAGAAATTCGTTCGTCAGCAAAACTGCTCCATCCAAGATAGTATTCCAATTCCCATCTCCATCAATTTTGATATCAAATTCCATCTCTTTCCAGCAAATGAGGGGGCGACGATGTGGTCGGAAAGTCGATGGTCGACGTTGGAGTCGAGTCGTGTGTCCGAGGTCCCAAGTTCATCCGTGCCTCTCCCTCCCACATCCGCGCTCCATCATTTGCCGATTTCATCTCCAATCTTCGTTTTCCATTTCCATCGGATTCCAAATGCATCGTACCTTCAGCTTGTGCTTGCGAGCCTCAGCCTGAGGCGTGGGGTTGAGGAGGTCGACCGCGAGAACCTGTTCACGAGAAGGTCACGTTAGTAGATGCAGAGTTTGATGGCTGAGGAGACGAATGCTCGACGCAGCTGTTCGAATGGTCCCTGTGGGCGGGGAAAAATTCGTGATCGAGCCGGACGAGCAAAAGTTCGAGGTAGAGCGGGTGCAGAACTCACCATCTTGTCGGTTTTTGATCAGCGAGGGAGTTGATGAATGGCGCTGATAGCGATGGCCTTGTGTGAACACGGAATGGAAGGTAGGAGAAGACTGAGAGGATTTGATGGGGTAGGGTTTGTGCCCTCGCTTGACTTTTCATTTCGGGAAGGCACCGTGGGTGGGCTTCCGCCAATGATACCGCCACAGAGACACCGCCTTGGTTTTGCCACGCCGTCCCAAGGGTCTGCCTGGACAATCGGGCAGGCAGTCAAGTGCTTATCAACAAGCACTGCTCAGAGCTATCTACATAGTAGCTATGCAACGAAGCTATCTCCATCCTGGCAGTGGCACTATACTTGTATGCACTCGTCTGAGCGTCTCACATTACACTTAAAAAAATCTATAAGATAGAGCCACTCCATGCTGAAAGCTTATGTAATGGCCGAAAACAAATCATGAGGACCACCCCGCTGGTATTGCTGCTTCCTCGAATCATGTTCCGAGTCCGATCCTCTCCATCGCGGTCTCGATGACTTCCCCACAATCAGCCCTCCACGGCGTCATGCTTTTTTTACTCTTTCCGCCTCATGGCAATCAAAGTTGAACTGTCCTTCACGCACGAATTGAAAGACCAGTGTACTCAACGTTACGCTGTGATGCACTGCCAATCCAGCAGTAGCGGCTTATAGCGTCTTCTTCGACCCGCCCTCAACGTGGGCCTTGATCGCCGCGCCGTCCTTGCGCTCAGTCTCCTCGACGTACGGGTGCTTGATGGTCAAGCACCAGATGTCGATGTGGTCGCAAATGGTAGTAATCACGTCAAACTGGACAAGAAGATCAGCTTAAAGAAACATTTGCGACGAACAGCCCACGACAGAGAGACTTACCACAAAGCTACCATAGATACCAACTGCCAGTCCGAGGCATCCAAACACAAACATGACCTGGTTAGACTCATGCCCAAGCACGGGAGTTTCCCAGAGGCCAACGGCCGCCCCGGCGCTGTCCAGCACACCGAGACCCAATGGGTAAAGCAGGATGTTGTGATACGGGAATCCAGACTGCACCAGGTGGCCGACGATCATGCGGCCCACCGCGTAGGCGTTAATCAGACCAACATACAATCCAAAGGCAATGGTGTGGTTCTCCAGGATCACGGGCTGCAGGTACAAATAAGCCGGGACCAGGGTCCAGATGGCAACCATAGGCAGCAGGCCATATAGCGGAGTGTAAGGGTCCTGGCCGCGCTGACGGCGCACCTGCATAACGTGCCAGATGCTGGAGCCCGTGGCGAAGAAAAGCACGACTGCGCCGTATACAATGTACCACTGCGTGAAGGGCATCTCGTACACTCGGTCCGAGAGGAAGCTGGGCTTGGACACCCCGAAGGTCTCAAGCATCGGTTGGTGCCAGAAGCTGCCGCCGCCCATGTACGCGGTGATAGCATAGACGAGGCACAGAGTGAGGACTCCCTCGACGGGGCCGGAAATGATACCAAGAGTCAGCACCTGGGTGTAGAACTCATCCCAGGTCTGGACGTAGAAGGTCATAGTCGCTGCAACATGCCTGTTAGATGGGATGTGTCGAGCATTCAATCAGGAGTCGAAGCTTACATCCAAACAGACTCAAGATAGTCATCCAAGAGTTTCCAAGGTTCATCGCAGATGCGAAAATGAGCACACCCAAAGCAGTGTTACATGCGTCAACGCCTAGACAAAGCAAGTCAGCCAGATCCTCGTATGCAGCGTATGCAGCTTGCATGCAAGCAACCCAGTAGTCGACGTACTGTGATCGAAGAGCTCGCCCAGCGGCCCACTCTGCCTCGTTCTCCGTCTATACTCGATCAGCAACAAGCCGCGGGTCAACAACGGATGGAACGTACGCTTGCATGCCGTCCACAGCATCAAAAGTCTGATACAAAAACATGCCAATCGCGCAGCTCGCGTATACCCATGGCGGGCAGTCCGTGTCCATACCAGGGTTGTACCACATGACGGTTAGGAAGTTAAGTACCACGAACAGGAATCCAGTCAGGGTGATCTAGACGTCGGTCATTAATTAAGGTTCTGAAGATGCGCAGCGCGGCTTGCCGAAAAAGTAAAGAGGCCACCAAGGATTTTGAAGATTGAGACTTACAAGATTGGGTCTGTTGCATACGAAAGAGAGGGACCTCGTTAGCCAGACTGTCGCAAAACTGAAACCGCAAAGGGCGCTTGTAACTCCAAACCAGAAGCCGGCGACGGCTGTCAGAAAACTTGGAGCAAGCTGTCCCGACAACTGGTCGCGGAGCGGAGAAGGAGGACTCACGCCATGCTCATGGGAAACAAACCGATAACACATTTGTTGTAGAACGGCTTGAGGACATAGCGACTGATGAGTGAGTGGTCAACACCCGCATACTTGTAGTTGCGTAAGTTTGGCAACACATGTTGCCGAATGTACACCATTGTCGCGAAGCGTGGACCAAATGTCCGAGACTGCCTTCTGGTGTCCTGTGTATTCCAACTCTCAGGTCCTACTTCCTCCGAGGGAAAATCCTGTAGTATGTCCCGTGCCTCGCGTCCGATGTCCGTAGCCCAACGTTTTCTCCTTCCCTCAACGCATGTATCCTTAGTGCTAGCGTGGGTCTGGTGCCAAACAAGCTTTGGCGACGGGCCGGACTCAGGCACAGCGGCAGACGCGTACTTCGGAGGACGAACTGGTCGAGGGTGTTTGTTTGGACGGCGAAGGGAGGAGGATTTCGTGACGGCGTCAGGCAGGTGAAGGCCCAGGAAGAGAAACGGGAAAAAAAGCAGGTAGGAGGGCCAAACTAAATTAAAGGGCCCCGCTGTTGGGAAGCGGAGCGGCGAGCGCAGACCGGAAAAGATGGGGGCCCCGGCGACGTCGAGATCGGCGAGGTCCTTTTTTTCCTTTTTCTCTGCAAAGGCCACAACACTCTATAACCACCACTTGTGGTTTACTTTCCTTTTCGCCGACGATCACTTACTCACGTTATTTTTGGTTGTTGTCACCCTAGTTTACTTTTAAATAAATCTACTGTGGCCTGTCTCCATGGATTGCCCCTGAGTCGCCCCAGAATATACATTCAGCACCGCTCGGCAACCCACGTGCAGCAGCGAGACACGGTTGCGGTGGTGGTCACCGTGGTGCCAATGAGAAGATGCATCGCAGGCAGGGGATCGGCCGTCCAGGAGGTCTAAGAGTAAGAGGTGGGGTTACCCGAGGCCTTTGCTCTTTGGGTTAGACTCGAGGACACGGTCCGTCGTGAGTACATGGACTGATGGAGAGATGTCAAGGTGGGCACGAGAAAGGAGGGGTTATAACGTATGCTTGGATTGATGCGCCATGCCTAGTTACATGATACAGACTATAGACCTACACCGGGAATAGCATCGCGGGGCATCTCGACACTCATTGCACGTTGGCGTGGGAGGGCCGCGGCCATCGCATAAGAATCTGGGATCTGCAGAACCTCACAGAGCCTGGTAGAAAGATCCAGACAGGAGGCCCAACTGCAGAATAACAAGATAGAGGTGGGGAAGAAGCGGCCACGGGCATGGTTCCGCCGCCCATCCTTAACAGTTCCCGACGAGTCCAAGTTTAACCGACAGGGCTCCATGGCATCGGGACCAGGATTCGACTCTTCATGCTTTGGATGAGGGGAACCGTCTTGTGCACCGTCTCAGCCCATCCCTCCACGCCCCACGACTGCTCCCGGCGGATCTTGCGCTCCTCCAGGTTCGCAAACTGCCACAGGTGGTGGACCGTGTTCAAGTCACCAATTTGCACGAACCACGCGCCCACGCCTTCCATCACCTCGCGACGTGCGTGCAGGCCGCGACGCCAGTGCGTCTCCCATTCCAATAGGTTGCCTGGGTGCAGGGTGTATGATCGGAGCTCAAACAGGCCACCCAGCTTTCGGGGCGGAGTAGTTGGCCAGAACGAGAACTCTTGCATCAGAGAAGTCTTCTTGCTCTTGATCAAACTCTTGAGCTTGCGGTCAAATGCGGGGAACTCGGGGTGGCTGGCAATGTTGTGTAGAGATGCATGGTAGCCTTCGTACCGCTGGTACTCCCAGATGTGAACTATGACACGGAAAAGGAAACAATATTAGCCACTCATTCTGGGACTGTTTGAGAGAGAAGACGGGGAAAGAAAGTTACCAAAGGTGTCGTTGTCGCCTACTTGCGTGCGCCAACTGCCCACCAAGTTGACCCGGTTTTCCTCGGTGCCCGCCATGCGGGGGTACCACTGGCCCACTAGCTCCACATACTCGTCGACCTTGTCGGGCTTGACCTCGTGAAACACGATAGAGTGGACGTACTTGCCCCTAGCGAGTACCTGCGAGAAAGACCGCTCGATGTCCTTGTCGAAATGTTGACCTTCCTTGGTCCCGTAGATCAGGGATGACAGAGGGCCCCGTTTGGACCCAGACTCTGCGGCTTCTTCTTCTCCTAGATAACGGTGCATGGCGAGTGAGCCTAGTGCCGTGTGATCAAGAGCCTCGGCCGCGTCATAAGCAGGACGAACTCGTTCATAAGTGCTCGCATTGCTCACATGCGGAGCAGTGGGAGCGGACTCACGGGAAATAGAAGCAGAGGAAGAGGATGAGGGGGCAGAGGTAGAAGCAGAGACAGACTGACTCTCTTGCAGTTCTTTTCTCTTGCGAGCCTCCTCGAGGTTCTCGCGAAACTCCTTCTGTCGACGACTGAACTCCTCCGCCGAGTCGGCTGTGAGATCTCGAATGGAAGGGGCGCGATAGGCCGCGACGGAGGAGCTGAACGGCCGCACCAGCGAGGTCGCCGGGCGGATCAAGCGCGGACCCAGCATGGTGGAGGTATGCTTGAGGAGAGTATTGGTGTGGTAGGACAGAAATGAGAGAAATCAATGAGGGTTTGAGGAATGAAGGAAAGACGAAGGAGTGGTTGAAAGCGGAAGGGAGAGAAGCTTAACGGTGGCAAAGACGGAGCCTGAAGGGTGTGGGGATGGGATCCCACGGCTTTAAGGACTACTCCGTACAAAAGATAGCCACAAGTGGGGAAGGGTGATCAAACGACGAGGAAAGGATGGTTGAATTGAGAAGAGGGGCAGGAGGATGGAAAGAGGAGTGATTGCTAGTGTCGCGACACGAGCAGGGGTGCTGGACTGGGGAAACTAAGCTACCGTTCCAAGCTCGAGGTGAAAGCACGCGACGGGGGGGCAGAGTGCGTGCACCGAGTGAAACCTGGGGAAGACACGAAAATCGGCAGAATCCACAATAACAATCAGCCACGGAGGGCAGAGCTCCGTCTTGGGCGCTGGTATGGATTATTTGCTGACTTTGGGGGCTTGGAGCAGCAAAGTGATTTGATCGTCAGGTCGGGGGGCGCGGAGGGAGCTTGACTGGTGCGGGGAAAGGTGAGCTTGCGGGTACTTTCCTTACCTACTTTAGGACAGAGTCGTTGACTAACTGCACTAGCTTTAAGATTGGCTCGATTTTGTACCAATGGCCGGTATGGATTTGGTAGTTATCGAGTGGTATTTCCCCGGTATATGTAGGAGGAATGGAAGGCCACTTGTTTATCTCTAGCTGTGGTGGGCGAGGGAGGGTGAAGGTCATGATGACATCGAGATACGGAATCCATAAATGTGGCTGAGCTTTCGAGTAGGCTAGTTAGGCTAGTTTATTATTGTGCTGGACACGGAGCCCTCCATCTATATTTGTCCACTCTATATACCTATGCCTCTAGGCCCAGTTACTTTCTAACTTCCAGATGGGTCTTGCTTTTTTACCTACTGGACAGCCGTGGAAACAGGGAAATTTGCGATTATCGGCGATTCAACCCCCTGGGGCCTGCATCGATCCTAATCGGAGCCCGATAAACGGATGATCGTCACTGATTTTGCTCATTTTTTGCCATCGTGACGAACGCGATCCAGCCAGACTCCACATTCCCCAGTGCTTGTAATTGAAACTGGTGGTTGTCGCGGTAGCAGTGAAACACAGTCTGAGGGAAGAAACCTAGCAGCTAGACCTGAGACTCGGCTATCAGCGGATGTGCGACCTGCATACTATCGAGCCAATCGCCCAAGGCACGTAATCTACTATGCTCAATCCATGGACTTTGGCTGTATGCTGTATTTTGGAGGCAAAGGCCCCTACCTGGCGAATTGGAAATAGAACAGTTGCATGACGTCGGTACCCGCAGTTCACCGCCCGGCAGATTGTCCCCCCCACGTCCAGGCCCGACCTGAAGGGGCCCAAACGTGATGTTCAGTGTCGAGCTTCCTCCAGTTGATCCTTTCTCCCACAATCATGGCGGAATCTCTCAATCCTCCCCTCTCTTATGAGGCTTCAGCGACGACCACTCATCCTCACGCGGCAACCTCTCTGCCCACCGAGGTGGTGGCCTGTCTGAAGAACTCCCGCTTCGTATGTGACTCGCCATTGCCCAAGACTCAACTTTAGAACCCATTGAATCTTCAAGCTAACGACGGTGAATTCCCAGCTGCATCTGGCAACATGTGATAACCTAACCCCGCACATTTCCCTCATGTCCTACACCTACCTCCCGTCGACTCCCTATGACCCTTACCCGACCATCATCATGACCACCAACCCCGCCTCGCGCAAGACCAACCACCTCTTGTCCAACCCTCGCGTCTCCCTCCTGGTCCACGACTGGGTATCCCATCGGCCGCCGACTCGGGCACCAAATGCCCAGGGCGAGCGGGAGGGCTCCCCTCCACCCGCGGCTACCCGCTCTTCGCTCGCCAGCCTGCTGCTCAACCTGAACACTAGTGCCCTATCCAGCATCTCTACCACCATCACCGGCAAGGCGCGGTTCCTCGAACCGGGGTCGGAGGAGGAGGCTTGGTGTAAGGAGCGTCATCTGGAGAACAATACCTTTGAGGAGGAGGAGATCAACCTGTTCGGACAACAGCAGCGGGACCTGAGTGCTCGCCGCCCGAGCCTGTCCATTGATGGCGATGTGCGGGTGGTGACGGTGCAAGTACGCGAGGGCCGTATTGCGGATTGGAAGGGTGGAGTCCGGGACTGGGTCTTGCTGCCGCATGAGAGTGAGCAGGCTGGCCTGGTCAATGGCGTATAGTTGGGACAAAAGAGTGTCACAGCTGGCCACGGTAAATCTAGTATACTGGTCCAGGCTCTGTGTGGAGAATAGGACATTGTCTTTTTGACTCACGTTCAAGAGTCGTCTTGTTATGAGCTCAGCAGATTGATTGAACTTGATCCAATTCGAAAGATCGCATGCTTGCCCAAGCTGGTGATCTTTGGGGCTCCTGTGTATTGCAGAGATATAGCTACCATCAGAAAATGATAAAAGACTAGCAAAAAGAGCAGCCAAGCAGTACGAGCATGAAAGAATGTCTTCCCACGTATCTTATTTGCTACACATCGAAGTCTATCGGATCATTGCACTACTGGGCAGAGCAATGCACAGTGCACTTATCAAAGCTTATCAGCCCGGAGCTCCCAGCTCCTCCGCAACCAAAAGTCCATTTGACCAAACAACTCCGAGGGAAACCCAATACCAACTCACAGCTCGACAATGAACCACAACACTTTATAAACACAATTGACCACTTTCAACACACACAATATAACCTCCCATCAGCACCACCTACAACCACTCCCGCAACAATGAGACTCGCCCACCTCCACCTCCCACACACCACACCCTTCGCCCGCGTCTCCGCCCTCCAGCAAGCCCTCACAACCCGCTTCCTCGAATACAAACGCCTCGCCTCCCCAGCCTCAAACCCCTCCCAAGATGCATCCAGCACATCCGGCCAACCCCAAAAAACACTCCCACCACCCCCAGACCCAACAATAATCACCTTCACCCCAAACCCCGTCTACACCACCGGCCGGCGCGACCTTCCCCCATCCAACACCAGCCCGCCCGACCCATTCCACCTCTCCCTCCCACCAGCCCTCGAGCCAATCCGCTCTATACTCACACCCTCAGGCTCACACCCACCAAAGGCCGAGTACCACCCCACCCTACGAGGTGGGCAAACTACCTTCCACGGCCCCGGCCAGATGGTCGCATACACAGTCCTAGACCTGAAACGTCTCAATCTCACGCCGCGGTGCCACATCCGCGTCCTAGAAAACAGCGTCATCGACCTGTTAAAGCGGTACGGGGTGACCGGGTTCGTCACGGAGGACCCCGGGGTGTGGGTGTCCGATAAGACCTCGGAGTTGAGCTCTGCGCCGCCGAAGAAGATTACCGCGGTGGGGGTGCATTTGCGGCGGAATATCAGCAGTTTCGGGATCGGGTTGAATGTTACTGAGGAGCCCATGTGGTTCTTTAGGCAGATTGTGCCGTGTGGGCTTGAGGGGAGGGAGGCGACGAGTTTGGAGGGCGTTGGTGTGGTGGGTGTTGGGATCGAAGAGGTTGCTGCGGCGTTTGTGGAGAGGTTTGTGGAGAGGGTGAATGAGGATTTTGCGTGTAAGAATGGAGGTGGGGAGAAGATTGAGGAGGTTTATCCTGTTAGGGTGGAGGATTTGTTGCCATGAGGTGGTGATATTGCATTTGAGTTGTATATTAGAACTGAAAACGTTGTGAGAATTTACCTGGTGGTGACCCTAAGGGGGGCAATTGGACAGCATGATTCGAGAGATAATTCAATAAGCATTATATGGGTGTATCTGAGGATAAGATAGTAAAGTATAAAAAGAGCCAACCTCGCTGAAATGCTTCAACCCAGACGATGGAGCCATGCAAACGACAAGGGGGAATAGGTCACTCAGGAGATTATCTAACGTGTCCAGATCCCGTAAAGAAAGTGGTCGTGGTTATCACAACCCTGCAGCCAACAACAACCAATGCAAAGGGGAATCAACAAGCTCAATAGCGAGAGGGTGATGAAAAAGGACAAGAGACGAAAGCTTGCCGAGCGTATACTGCGTGTGTCAGCCGGGAAGAAACGCCTAGGTAACTCAGACACGACCCGAGCCAAAAAAAAAAAAAGAAAGCAATCATGCGCGCGGCGCTACATGATAACACACGAGGAGCTAGAGCTAGAGCCCTTGCCCCCGGCAGGCTTGACCTCCAGTGCGACCTTGGCCGCTTCGTAGAAGCTTTCCCGGATGCCGCGATTTTGAACGGCCGAACATTCTGTACAGGAGTTAGATCAAGTCGGTCAATGCGCTCTGCAGATTGCAAGCCACTTACCCAGGTACTTCACCGCACCAATCTCCTTGGCCTTGGCCAGACCCTGTTCAAACGAGATCGCATTCGGGTTATCATTCATTTCTTCGTCTTTCCTCAAATCGCACTTGAGCGCGGTGAGCACGACTTTCACGCCGGGGCAATTCTCGCTGATTTCCGCAATCCACTTGGACCCGACGTTCTCGAAGGAGTCGGGGCTGTCAACCTATAGGTTGGCCATCAGCGATGTTCGGTCACGGAGAAAAAGCCCAATTGTGCCTTACACTAAAGCACAACATCAAGACATGCGTATCCTCGTAGGATAGCGCGCGTAACCGATCGAATTCCTCCTGTCCGGCCGTGTCCCATAGTGACAGCTCCATATGTACATTATCCACAAAAATATCTGCGCGCATGAGTGTGAGTGCGTGGAAGGAAGGTGACTAGACGATTTTCATACCGTGGACATAGTTCTCTATATAGATTCAGTAGTTAGCAACTGCATTGCACGTCTGTAACCACGAGGACCATGCGCATACCAAAGACCGTGGGCTCGCTATACAACATCATACAGTGGTAAGTATAGCTGAAAACACAGTATGTAAAACTCGAGTCGCCACGGAGACGTTCTTACTAGACCGTTGGGAAGAATCTGTAGTCCACGATGAGCTCTCTGGTCTTTCTGGGGTCGTCCCGAACTGGGGCAGGGAGAAGGGGGGGGGGGGGGGGGAAAAAATTCCCCCCCAGATTTAAACCAAATAAGTGGATAAAAAT
>PZKB01000287.1:0-21388 GCA_003852855.1 Penicillium sp. MT2 MMC-2018 | reverse complement strand
ACTGGTACTAAATGAGCGGATAGCGGTAAAGACCGGCAGAAAGTAGCCGTAAGCGTACCGCTAAAGTGGGTCCGGGATCACATCCTCCCCCACCAAGAACGAAATTCATCCTGAATCTTGCCATCACAAGACATCGGAGTGTTTTAACTCGAGATCTCGCGCAGGAGCATCAGAAAGGGTAGAATCTCATCTAATCTATATACATAATGAATCGACAAAAGAAATACTTCCTATCCCGTCTGCGTTAGGTTATCGATACAGGCACATTCAGGCCCGATTCGGCACGTGACCCATAGCCTGACTCCATGAAGTTGAATAACTTCAAATTAACCGGTAGCACCAACCTTCCTAACCGCCAACTTCATCTCGGCAGATTCCACTAAACTACATAAAGAAGGCGACGGGAACAAAGAAACGCTCACGGAAACTCCTATTAGGCCAATAAAGATACCTAAATAGCGGAGGATATAACCCTCTAGGTTTCCCCCGTCCGCCCCCTTCCTGTCCTTCCTTATCATCTTCCTTATCCCTAGCCGCGTTAGATCTTCTGGCTTATTAGTCTTGTCTCGGCCTCCCGTACGCAGTAAAATAGGTAAGTGCCCGATTCGCCTTAATTCCGATTAGGTATACTAACGGCCGTGTAGCTCCTCCTTATAAGGATAAATCTTTATTAGTCGAAGTCTTACGCTAGGCCGCTATTAAGGCCGAATCTCTAACTTCGTCTATAACGTCTAGTAGTTTCGATTCGGAAGACGACGAAGACACCGTTCCCCCGCTCGTGAATAGGCTTAACGGATACGGTAATCCTGATCTATTATTATTCTAGACCGAGACTAAGCGGAAGCTCGCTAGCTTAATTCCCGTCCGTAATATTAACTAGCGAGGTAGTAAAGTAAAGGATTATAATAGCCCTTCCTAGCGCTAGGCTATATAAGGGTAGCGTATCGGGACAGCCGCGCCCTTAGGCGGCTTATGTTATGCCTACGGGTCTGGATTTAGCCCTTTTTCCATCTATATTATACTGGTCTACGGGGGTTAGCCGTACTTCGCTAGTGCGTGTGCGAACTACTCCTTTAACGGTAATAGTAAGAGCTATTTATTCCGTAAGTAATCCCTCTCCTCTACCTAAGAGCGGACTACCGTAAGTAAGTACTAACAGTCGTGTACGCTAGGTTCGGAGAAGGATATCCTTCCAGGATAGGTTCGCGCGATCCTATCCGCGTAGAACCCCGACTATCCTATACTAGGGTAACCGACCGAGATTACCGCTACTAAGGGAAAGCGTCGTACTAGTAAGGCATTATCTTTAGTCGCTAGGGATAAGCTTACGCGTGGGCTAAAGAAGCCGCGCCTCTGTACTTATTCTAGCGTCCTAAAGGATAAGGAAGCTAAGGGTAAGGAGCCTACCCCTACTATAGCGGCTATAGCCGCCGATAAATTCTACTAACTTCTACTCGTCGACGCGCCTATTAGCCCCTATAATAATACCTAGTACGACTCTCCGCTCGACGATCCGCGCTTTTGCGGAAAATAGGTCGAATAGGACGTCACACGCGAGGCTCTTAAGTTACTTCCGGAGACTATCGCTCGCGTAACGGCAGATTACTACGCTCTCTACGCCTTTTTGCGCGATACCGGCTAGCTCCTAGAGTAGCTCTAGGCGGAGGAAGAAGAGGATGAAAATCCCTTCTACGGTAAGTACGCTTAAGTACGCTCTTGTCCTCCGTAGGCCATAAAAAATAGCTAGATCTAACGATCTTAACGTTACTATATTAGAATCGTCTAGGATAACTACTTGCTAAGTTATCTACGACGGCGCCGAATTACGCCCCTATAGCTTAGTGTTACTGAATTAAGCTACCTTCTATTACTCTATTCCTAGACTTTCGTGTAGAACCCGTAAGATTCGTAGTCCTTATAGACGTAGTAGGGATGACTATAGCTAGTAGTTTGTCGAAAAGTATCCTCTCGTAGGCGGCGGCGTCCCAGGGCCTACTAGAGCTTAGTTAAAGAACGTCTTCTTTGTCGGCCGACTCTACTTCCTTAAGATTTATCGGATCTCCTTTAGATAGCGCGCTTTCTAGATCGGTAGTATCTAAATCTCACGTATCTAGATCTCTTCCCTACGTCTTCGCTGCTTTTGCCCTAGTAAGGTAAGCCTTCTCGATGACGCGGTCTATAATCGCTTCCTCTTCTACTAACTCGTGGCGAGCCCGATTTCGCCTCTAATCGTTCTATTCTTCCCGGGTAAATATAGATAATTCCGAGTATAATAGCGGATCCTTCTTATCCTCGAGGATATATACGAGTTCCTCGGGCCGGCCTATATTAAGGTTTTCCCGGCGTAGTGCTACTTTCGCGGCCGATAATATCTATAATTTAGTAGGGTCTTAAACGTTCACGGCGATAAGCCTAGTACTATTAATAAGAGTTTTAAGCACGCGGCTAGACGGCTCTTCGAGAGCGTACATTCCGAGTAGGTAGCTCTCTAAGACCTAATATAGTCCGAACTATTTACTCTCTAACTTCTTCCTACTCTCGTTACGAATAAGTACCTAATCGCCCTTCGAGAATCCCGTCTTCGTGACTACGCTATCATAAACGCGCTTCTATTAGATCGCGCGGGCAAGAAGTATCTCGTTAGCTTTTGTGCAGGCGTCGGCGAGGTTTACGATCTCGTCTAATCGCTTATATATTAGCCTTACGCGCGGATCTTCGGCAGAATCGCTAGGTAGCTTTAGGTATACTCCGTACACTAGGAAGAAAGGACTATAACCTATAGCGGCGTATTTATATATATATACGGCCACTAGGGCTTAGGTAAGGAAGAGATCCTACGCTCTTATAGGCTTCCCTATAAGATACTTCGTAAGTATCTTATCTAATAGTCTATTTAAATTCTCTACTTTGCTATTCGTTCGCGGATAATATAGCGTAGTGGTTCTATACTTTATCTATATAAGCTTTAGATAGTATCTAATAGCGCCCGCGAGTAGGTTAGGGCCGTTATTAGATATTAGCTCTATCGGGGTACTATAATTCGCGAAGATTTAATTATATAAGAACTATCCGATCTCCTCCTCGGTAGCCTCCTTTAGTATCCTCGTGACTAGCCAACCGGTAATATAGTTAATAGTAGTAACTATCTACTTATTACCGTTCGGAGTCGTAGGTAATAGGCTAATTAGGTCGATTCCCTATCTCTAGAAGGGCGCGATACTAGCCGTCACTATATACTAAGTAGTCTCTCGTTCTAGACTCTTCTATAGACCTTACGATACCTAATAGTTCGGACACGACTACGTAAGATCTTCTATATCTTACCGTATCTATAGCTACTACGCGCGTAGCTTAACCACTCCTCTAAGCCCTAGCTAGCTTAAGTGTCCGAACTTATTATATAGCCTCCGTAATAATTCTCCACGAAAGATCGGCTCTAAATAAGAGGCACAGAGTCTATCTTCGTAGGTAAAAACGAGCTAACGGTCGTCGTCGCTTATAGGGTCCTCGCGTATCTATATACGTAGGTACGGAGCCTATCTCTTAACGGCGCGGGTAAGCATTTTCTCGTCCGGTAACTCCTACGTATCTAGGTAGTATATGATAGCGTTATACTATTCGTTTTCTAGGACTTTTATAACGGTAAACGATTCCGCCTTCCCTATAGCGAGAGTAACGTCCTAAATCGGTTAGGACGTTAATACATTAGCTAGTCTATAGCCTATAAAGTCGGGCCGACGGCTTAGCGTATTAGGGATAACTACGTCCTTTCCCTTCTAATACTAAAGCTTTAGGTTATACTCCTGAAATTCTAATACCTAGCGAGCTAATCGCTTACTATAGACCCTCGTAGTATTTATATACTATAGGGATTCGTAGTCGGTAACGACTATAATTTAGGTACTATTTTCGATATAGCGGTCCTAGAGGCGTAAGGCCTCCTTAATAGCTAGTAACTCCTTTTCTTACGTAGGATAGTTTAATTCCGCGCCTAAAAGCTTACGGCCATTATATATAATCGGGTATAATTTACCATCTTCGCCGAGTTATAGCAGGACTATACTAATCGCCTATTCTAACGTATCCGTTTCGATAACGAACGGCTTAGTTAGGTCTAGCTAGGCTAGAATTAGCTCGTCGGTAAGCGCTACTTTAAGACGTAAGAACGTACTTTTATACGCTATTATCCACCGAATTAGCCTAAACTTCTACTTCCTTAGGCTTTTATCTATCTCCTTAAATATTTCGTATAGGGGAGTATAGGTCTTCGCGAAGTCCTTAATAAAGCGGCGGTAATATATAGTAAGACCGATAAACTAGCGTACGTCGTGTACGTTCCGTAGGGTTAGCTAGTCACGAATAATCGCGATTTTTGCTAGTATAGGGCGAATCTTTTCTCCCCTAATAATATAACTACAGAATTCTAGGCTATCGCGAGCAATCTCGTACTTCCCTAGCTAAGTAATTAGTTCGTGCTTCTCTAAAGTCCCGAGAACTCGCTCGAGGTACTAGTAGTAGTCTTCTATCGTATCCGAATAGATAAGGATATTATCGAGGTAGATAACTATAAAATCTCCTAAGAACGGGCGTAATATATTATTTATAATCGTCTAAAACGTCGCGGGCGCGTTATATAGCCCGAATAGTATTACGAGCTACTCATACTTACCCTAGATCGTGTTAAATACTATCTTTTCGATCGATTCCTCGGCTATACGTACCTACTAGTATCTAGAAGCAAGGTTAATCTTACTTAGGACGTTAGCCTTTCCGACTTAGTCTAATAGCTCCTAGATTCGCGGTAGAGGATAGCTATTCTTAACCGTTAGCTTATTAAGACCCCGATAGTTAATATATATACGCTACTTCCTATTCGGCTTCTTCACGAATAGGACCGGGAAGCCCTAGGGACTAGCAGACGGGCGGATAAGCCTCTTCTTAAGTAATATCTCGACCTATACCGCCTATTCTCTAAGCTTCTCGTCCGATATTAGGTACGAATTTAGGTTAACTAGCTTAATATCTCCCGTTTAAATCTTATAGGAGATAGCACGTTCGGGCAGTAGTTTAGCCAGTAGCTTATCTCGCTAGATCCGCTTAAATTTCTATAAGATCTTCGTAATACGCGGATTCGCGTGCTATAGGACACTAACGCCCTCGGATTCGTTATCCTCCTTAGATTCTTAAATCACTATGATATAGCCCTCCGTATTAGCCTTCTTTATAGCCTAGCGGACCTATTTCGCACTTATAAGATTTAGTTTAGTCTAGCTAATACTACCTATAGAGCACGTAATTAGCTCGATACGGTATATTTTACGTCGGCCCTAATCCTTAAGCTTTATAACTAATATAATCTAGTCGATCTCCGGGTTCTATAAGCGTAGGAAGTCTCTACCGAGTATAAAGTCGAACTCCGGTAGTAGGAGAATCTACGCTTTTATATAACCTTTCTACGTACTAAGGATAACTAGGATATAGACTAATTTATTCGTGTATAAGTACCTACTATCTAGTATCTTTACACGTAATAGCTCGTACTTTTTCCTACTAAGGACGTTTAGGGTAAGGCGTTTAGTAACGGCCTTAGCTACGAACGTCTTAGAAGCTCTATAATCTAATAGTGCGTCTATCTCGGTGCTAGAATCTACTAGGCCTAGTCGGGCCCGATAGAACAGAAGAGAGTCGCCTATAGCGTTAAGGGACGCCTCCTAACGCTTCTTCTTCTTACCGCGTCTTACTTTCTTCCGCTTCTTAGCCTAATTCGGATCTAGTAGATCCTATTCCTCTAGGATAATATTAGGGATATATAAAGCTTCTTTAAGACGGCTAACGAGTACTTCTATCTCGTTAGCCCGCTCTAGTTTCCCTACTTCGAGCCCTAATTCGATCCGTTCTGCTTCCTTTTATTTTCTAAGATCTTCTTACGGAGTTTATAATTAGCTAAGATATAGCCCGGTTAGTTATAGGCGTGGTAGATAATAGGGTTATTATTCCGCTAACCCTATCCCTAGTATCCGCCTCGACCTCGTCTACTATTTCTATACCTATTTAGGAACGATAGTATAGTACCGAGATCTATTGGCTCGCCGCTATCGTCTATAGCTAGAGCTTATCTACGGTAGTAGCCCGCGATTATCACTGCTTCCTCATAACTTCTAAAGCGCTTAATAATATCGTTAAGGGCCGTTAGGGGGTTTCGTTTCTCTACCTAACGCTCCTAGAGCTTCTTCTTAGCTCCTTCCTATATAAACTCGAAGAAGATATTATCCGGAATCGCCTATTCGTATTTTATCGCGGCCTAACGGAGCTAGGTAGCGTATTCTATAAATAACTATTTATTACCCTAATAAGTATTTCGGAAGCGATCCTACTACTTCGTAGTACTTAGATACTCCGAGAAGTTCTTTATAATCTACTTCTTATACTTATCCTAGTCCGTAAGCCGTTTCTTAAATCCTCTATCAACCTATCGTTCGCGATAGCGCTAGGTCTTTATAGTGTAGCCTATTAGGGCGTTACTAGCGTATATGATTTTCTCCTAATCTATTAGATAGGCGTAGGAGAACTCGCTAATCTAGCGGAAATATCTATTATAATCGTAGAGGTATTCGCGTACGGCCTTATTAGGGATCTTACCGTTATAGTCGCGAATCTTCCTAATAGTCTTAAGGATAGCTCTACGCTTTTCTAAATCGGCTCGCTCGTCTACGTTCGGACGAGAGGATTCGGTCCTCGAGTTTAGCGAAGTAGTAGGAGTCAGCGCTATAGTACTCTCCGGGAGAACTCGCTACGCGCGTAGGGTAGCAGTAGTATCTAAGATTAGCCGAAGGTATATAACGTAGGTATTAGGATTCGTATTCTCCTATAAATCCTAATACTAAGCCGCTAGAGTCTAAGGAATCGTTTACAGAAGCTCTCTAACTACCTAGTTAAGGGCTTCGTCGGCCGAAGGTGTGCTAACTAACTAGCCCGGTTCGATCCTATAGGGATCTTAGGGTAGCGGTCTAGCTATCGCCTTAGCGAGGGTAGGATCCTATACGCCGTCGCGCATAGTAGGGTCTACGTTATCGGGATTCTAGTGTATTTTGAAGCGTAAGGGGGTGATCGTTTTGGATTCACGTCGTTATTATAAGGGTTCGTAGGTTTAGTCGATATCTTACGGTTATATAATAAAGTCGAGTCCTTTCTCCCCCTCTAAATCTTTTACTTCCGCGCTATCTTGCATTATACGGCCTAGCACGGAAGGATACCCTATAGGAGATTCGTGTGTGATTAGGCATACTTACTTCCCTCTAGGGAAAATTTCATTTAGGGGCGAGGACTCCGCGCTATAAGGAGTATAAAGGTCCCTATACCGTACTCACGAGTCCTTCTGCGGCCTTAGTGAAAATTCTGCGCTATCGCTAGTCGACGTGCGCGGAAGCCTTAGATTATCTTATTTTGCCCTACACTATACTAGAATCTCGTAAGATCTTACGTAAGCGGATCTTATAAGGGAGTCCACGTAACTCCTAGTATACAGCCTCCCGTAGGCGACCGTGGAAGGCCGCCCCTTAGAGGTTTGCTACTATATATGATCTTAGGAGTGTAAAGGGCATGTTTTATAATATTAGGGGCTAACTAGTACTAAATGAGCGGATAGCGGTAAAGACCGGCAGAAAGTAGCCGTAAGCGTACCGCTAAAGTGGGTCCGGGATCATAGTAATACAGTTACTGCGGTAATATATGGTAACGATCTTAGCAAAATTGATTATGTGATAGGGGTATTATATAATTTGTTATACTAGTAACGTAGATCCCCGCTAACCGGATCACACCGCTTCCCGGATCACCTACCCAAAATCGCGTCTTCCTTCCTACACGCTCTTCTTCAACTACCTACTATGCCACCAAAACGCTCTGAATCTTAGCAGAAATTAGCTAGCTAAGAGGGTAAGACCTTATTAGCTCTTAATGATATCAAAAATGACCGTATTAAATCTATTCGCGCCGTAGCGAAGCTATACGATATACTCTACACTATACTATATACGCGGGCCGATAGCCGACTCGCACGCGTCGAGAAGCGCTACCTAGGCTATAAATTAACCTAACTCGAAGAGGATTTACTTATTAAATAGATACTCTCTATAGATATATATAGAGTAGCGCCTAGGTTATCTAATCTACGAGAGATAGCTAATATCCTACTAGCTATATATAGTAGCTACCCTACTACTACTATTAGAAAGAATTAGGCTTCAAAATTTATTAAGCGACGCGACGAGATATACTTATACTTCGCGAGACGCTACGATTACTAACGTGCCTAAAATAAAGATCCTCGGTCGATTCGAGCGTATTTTAATACTATAAAGCGCGTAGTAGAAGAGAATAGTATCCTAGCGGAGGATATCTATAACTTTAATAAGACTAGATTCGCGATAGGCCTTATATCTACGTAAAAGGTGATTACTTAAGCTAAATACTATAGTCGCTACTCTATCCTATAGCTAGGAAACCGTAAATAGGTTACTACTATCGAAGCTATCTATACTAATAGCTACTCGCTACCGCTATACGTGATATTTATAGGGAAGATATATATCTCTAGCTAGTTTAAATTAAATCTACCTAGCGATTAGCGAATCGAAGTCTTAAATAATAGCTAGACTACCGATAAGATAGTGTGATCCAAAAGGGAGATAAGACATATCCATTAATATCCGGAAAAGATAGAGACTATATACTAAAGGAAAGGATACAG
This sequence comes from Penicillium sp. MT2 MMC-2018, assembly GCA_003852855.1. NCBI lineage: Eukaryota > Fungi > Ascomycota > Eurotiomycetes > Eurotiales > Aspergillaceae > Penicillium > Penicillium sp. MT2 MMC-2018. The sequence goes on along the minus strand of PZKB01000287.1, from coordinate 12,639 downwards.
CCGTAAGGCCGCACGTGACCGTAGCCGAAAGGCCTAGGAAAGAAATATACCCTCATAACCGGAAGGTTCCAGGGATAACATCCTCCCCTACTTAACCTAAACTCATCCTTAAGTTTCGAAGGTCACGAAACCTCACGAACGTAAAAGGCCGCGAGAAGATAATAAATACAAAAGAGAGTCCAAAAGGGGTTAAGCTCTACCCTAAAGTCTTAGTCTATCCGAAGGTTAGAAGGGCTTCGGACGTAGACGAACAAAGAAATATAGGCTCTCACTAAAATGCAGTCGCTAGCGACCGACGAGAAATTTCAAACAAAGAAAGATCTTAATATATATACTAGCAAATCCCCCGACCGTAACCATCTTCTTCTTTTTCCCTAAAGTCCTTAGTCAAGAGAACAAAATTACTAAAGTCTTCTAAGTCTTTAAGTTAATCCTAACTATCTAAGTCTAATACTATAGGTATATCTTTCTAATCTTCTTCTATTTACTTTTATTAATAGTTAAATAGCTTCGCCCGTTTCTAACGTATCTCTATCTAAGGTCTCGGAAGTTTCTAATATCGAGCTTCTAACTATCTCGGACTTCGGTCCTAGAGAAGAATTCCGTGCCTAGGCTCTAGGGACCGAGCCTCCTATAAAGCGGGTAAAAGGCCCCGGTCGCTTCTTTTTATTCGGAGGCAATACTAGCGACGATACTAGGGAGGGTTCTAGTATAACTAAGGCCGTCGATAAGTAGGGTCGAGCGGAGGCCTTTGATTCCGCTATAGAATAGACTATATATAAGGACGCTAGTAAGTATTTAATAACGTTCTTTTTCGATAAGATACTAACGAAGTCTTCTAGAATTAACTAGTTTAGATACGCGCTATAATCCCTTAAAGAGCGGTTTTAACTCCGGATCTAATAAGGAACTAGTTAAAGCAGTTAAAATTATCCGGGATATTAACTAGCGTATAGGCAAAGGCCTAAAGCCTTACGCTATATCTAGTCGTTTACGGGCCTATTTAGTTTAGTAAGTAGATAAGGGGGCCCTAGACGGCAAAGTATATAACTATTATAACGACGGGAAGGGTCCTTTCGTAAGCTACCGAGTTTTAGCCGTAGATAGTCGAATTCCGTTTAACGGTGCTTATAGTAACTATGGTTTTAACTTAGCCAGCATTAGATATTCGCTCTGGGAAGGAAATAGCCTAGTAAAATAGGTAAGGGACTATATCGCTAAAACTAACCTATATCACTGTCTAGTATAGGAACCGTTAGGAACGCCCGTTACTAAATATACCCGGTCGACTAAGGATAAAGGGAAGGAACCTAAGAAAGAGAAGGAAAAGGAAAAGGATAGTAATAGAAGTAAGCCTTCTAAAGTAAAGGGAAAGGAGAAGAAGAAGATATATTTCGAGAATAAATAGTTTAAGAATCCTTTAAACGACCTAGCGGTATAAAGTACTAAAAACTTTACACCGGCTAGTAAAGCTTATAAAGCTCTTATAGAAGTTATTAAAGAGGCTAAAGTCGCCTAATAAATTCTTAAGACTTAGCTAATTAAGTATAGCTAGCTCGATGAGTCCGAAAGCTCTTTATCGGAATCAGAGGAAGAGGCAGATTCGAATCCTTTTAGGGAGGAGTATAAGAAGCGGAAGCGTGATCTTAAGGATAATTAAATGGTAGTTTATATTAGGTCTCTATCGAATATATTTTATTTTCCTTTTATTAGGTCTTAGCTATAGGAATCATAATAGCAAAAGGACCGTTAAAAAGCGTCTATTCCTAGACGTCGGCGTCCTAAGGTCTATCTATAGATAGTAATAGACGAACGTCTTCGTCCTTATCCGAGTTATTTTTAGAGGATTAAATTTTGTCTTAATCCTCTACCTTTCTTCCTACTTTCTTATTCGCGGCGTTAACTCGTTTCCGACGCTAGTTAAGAACGTTCCTAGCGATTAGCCCTCCTCTACTTATTTCGGGCGTGTACTATCTACCCGGTCAAGTTTAAATTATTCCTATTCCTCTCGAGTAAACGTTAAAAGGTCTTAGTAGGAAGAGGGGGTATTATCTCGCTAAATAACCTTTAAGATCTCTTCGGGCTTCTATAAGTTTAAACCCTTACGCCGGAGGGTAGCTTACGTTACTAGCGAAGACTATAAAGCTTTTAGATCGCTTACGTTCGCTCCTAGAAGCCAAGATCTATTAATCAAAGTACGAAGCATACGTCCGTTAGGCTCCGCTAACGCATAAGTACTAAGTAGATAGGCAGAAAGGATTTTATAAGAGCCGAACTACTTTGATTCGTACTTTTACGGAGCTTCATTTCGAACTAGTACCTAATCATCTAGTTTAAAGCTCGTCTTCGTAATAAGACTATCATAAACGCGATTTATCCGAATAGCGCGTATTAGCAAAAGTTTATTTACTTTCGTCCGCGCGTTACTAAGGTTTTGAAGTTCCTTAGCCCTTTCTATAAATAATAGAATATCTCGTGATAAATCATTATTAGGTAAACGTGGATAGACGCTATATACTAAATAAAATAGGCTAAGTCCGGTTATAGTATACTCCCGGATCCGTACGGTAATAACCGCTTAAGGTAGATATAGATCCTATACTCTTATTAGCTTTCCTATAAGGTACTTTATTAATATACGACCTAATAGTCTATTTAAGTTTTTAACCTTTCCGTTTATATAGGGGTGATAGAGAGTAGTCGTTTGATATCGCGTTTTTAAAAGTTCTAGGTAGTAAGTAACCGCTCCTAAAAGTAGGTTAGGTCCGTTATCTAAAAGTATTTCTAGGGGTACACTAAAATTTATAAAAATTTATTCGTGCAAAAATCGACTAAGTTCTTCTTCGGTAGCTTCTAGAACAGCTTTTATAACTAGCTAGCTAGTAGTGTAGTTAATAGCCATAATTATCTAGTAATTACTATTCGGAGTTATTAGAAGCCTTCCGATTAAGTCGATTCCCTATCTTTTAAACGGACGGATATTTAACTTTACTAAATATTAAGGAGCTTCTCGTTCTAAAGCCTCTCGTGAATCTTACGATACTTAGTAACTTAGATAAGAGTATATATAAACCTTAACGTCTTTCTATATTTAAGACTACTACGCCCGTAGACGTAATACACTATTTAGGCCTAGCTAACTAAGGTAGCCGTACTTATTATATAGGCGTCGAACTAGATCTCCACGAAAGATAGGCTCTAAATATAGTGCTTAAAGTCTATTATCGTAGATAAAGATAAGCTAGCGCTTACTCTCGCTCTTATTAGGGTAAGGACGTAAACTTAGTTTAGATATATACTTCTAGACGGCCTTCGAGAGTTATTTATTATCCGGTAACTTTCTAGTATCGAGAAAGTATACAGACGTAGTAAGCTAGTCGTCTTTAGGGACGTTTAGTATAGACGACATTTCCGCTTAAATAGCGATAAGAGATACGTCCTAAATCGGCCGGGATTTAGATATATTAGTAGGGCCGTCTCTAATAAAGTTAGGCTATCTACTTAAAGTATCCGGGATAATTATATCCGATCCCTTCCGATACTAAATTTTTAGATTATACTCTTAAAATTTATTAACCTAGCGAGCTAAACGCTTACTATAGGTAACTATCGTCTAGAGATACTAAAGGCTAGTATAGTCGGTTACGACCTTTATTTAAGTCCCGTTTTTAATATAACGATCCTAAAGGCATAAGGCTTCTTTAATAGCTAATAACTCCTTTTTATAGATAGGATAATTTAACTTAGCCCTAGTTAACTTTCTTCTATTAAACGTAACTAGATATAACTTTTTATCTATTCCTATTTATATAAGGACTATACTAATAGCCTATTCTAACGTATTAGTCTCGATAATAAAGGGCTTTAAGAGGTCCGGCTAGATTAGGATTAGCTCGTCTATAAGTATCCTCTTAAGTTTCCTAAAGGCCGCCTTATAGGCAATATTCTATTAGATAGGACAGAACTTTTGTTTACGAAGTTCTACGTCCGATTCCTTTAATAACTTATATAGTAGAACGTAAATAGAAGTAAATCCTTAAATAAACCGACGATAATACGTTACTAGACTAAGAAATTAACGAAGTTTATAGATATTCCGAGGCCTTAGCTAATTTTTCATAATATCGACTTTCGCCGGTATTAGCTTTATCTAGCTATTACTAATAATATAACTATAGAAATCGAGTTAGTCGGTAGCGAACGTATACTTTTTAGGTTATATAATTAACCTTTCCTTTCTAAGCACTTCGAAGACCTTTTTAAGGTATTCGTAATACTCTTCCTTAGTTTTTAAATAGATTAATATATCGTTAAGATAGACGAGGACGAATTTGCCTAGAAATAGTCGAAGGGCTTTATTTATTATCGTTTAGAAAGTAGCAGGAGCGTTATAAAGTCTAAAAGGTATTATAAGCTATTTATACTTACCCTAAATCGTGTTAAACGCTATTTTCGGAATTAACTATTCCGATAAACGCACTTACTAGAATCTAGAAGTAAGATTAATCTTAGAGAGTATACGGGCGTCTCTGACCTAATCTAAAAGGTCCTAGATTCGTAGTAGAGGGTATCCGTTTTTAAGCGTAACTTAATTAAGAGTATAGTAATTAATATATATCCGCTACTTACCGTTTAACTTCTTAACAAAAAGAACTAGGAATCCCTAAGGGCTCGCGGATAGTCGGATTAATCCCTTTTTAAGGAGGAGATCGACCTAAGATATCTACTTATATATCTTCTTATCCGATAATAGATACAAACTGATATTAACGGGCCTAGGATCCCCTATAATAATATCATAATCTACGGCACGTTTAGGAGGAAGACCTTCTAGTAGGTCTTATCTAGTAACGTCCGCGTATCTTCGTAATAAATCATAAATTTTTAGATCCGGATATTATAGAAGGTTATCGATAGTTTAAAGACCTCGAATTATTATAAAATAACTAGACGCTCCCTTTTTCTTAAGAGCACAACGAGCTTAGTAGCTACTTATTAGGCTAACGTAGGCGGACTCGAGCTCTTTATCCTAGAAGGGACTAAGAGGTTTAATCCGGTAGTAACGTTTATAATCTCGAAGCGTTAATTCTAAAGTAACCTAATTAATACAGGGGTTTTTAGCTATAAGGAAATCCTATCCTAATATAAATTCAAAACCTAGAAGTTTAAGGATCTACGCTTTTAGGTATCCTTTCTAAGAACCTATACTAACTAGTAGCCGAATAGAAGTGTTCGTAAAAAGTTAGCCTCTATTAGGTATTCGAACGTATATAGTCGAAGTCCTCCGAGGCGGTAGAAGCTTAGCCCCGAATTTCTTTATAACTATAGAAGAAATAAACGTATACGACGCGCTACTATCGAGAAGGGCATAGACGCTAACTTCCTACTCTATTCCTAATGCTAAATAGTAGAATATAAGAGAATCTCCTATAGTAAATAAGGAAGCTTCTTTAATAGTCTACTTTAGGTCGAGAATATCCGACCTAGGCAGTTCGAGGACGCTTATTACTTTTACATAACTAACAAGCGTGTCTAACTTATCTAGCTATCCGCGTTTTTTAGCTTTTCGTCCTTATTCCTTTTATCCTTATCCTTCTTCCCCGAGCTTTTATAATCCCTTCTAATATAACTAAATTAGCTATATTTATAGTATTTTAGACCTTTATTACTACGACTAGAACTATTTATAGCCGTTAGATCTATCGGATCTCTATCGGTTTCTTAAGTATAGCGTTAAATATAAGCTACTATTATCGCGCTACGTTCGTACTAAATAAAACGGTTAATAGTATTCTTTAGGGTTATCGGATATTCCCGGTCTTCTGCCTACTTCTTCTAAAGATTTAGTTTAGTACCCTTTCGTAAAAAGTAAATAATAGCGTCTTCCGGAAGCGTGACTTCAGTATTAACCGCGGCCTATTATAAGGTTATAGTATATTCGGTAAAGGGTTAGTTCTATCCTTACCGGAGACCTATAAGTCTGTCCTAACGCTTTTTAGGACTAAGATATTCGGAAAATTCACGTATAATCTAATCTTTATAGTCCTACTACGTCCGTATAAGAGTACTGTACAAGCTAATCAGTTACTACTCGTAAGTCATCTAGGCTTTCGTAGCTTTTCCCTTTAGAGCTCCCCGGCCGTAAATAATCTTATCCGTATCTTTAATCTACGTTCCGGCTAGGTACTTAACTTCTTTAAAGAAGCGTTCGCAATCTCTAAGATACTCCTGTATAGCGTCGTCCTTAATAGCACCCGAATATTCGCGGATAGGTAGAATCTTCTTTAGGAGTACTTTCTTAAGAGCAAGCTAAGCGGCCGAAGGCGAATTACGTATAAAAATACCTTACGGAGAATTTAGAGTAGGCACAGTTTCAGCCGAAGAAGAAGTAGAAGTTTCTGTCTGCCGTTATTAACTAATAGACGTATTTCGTTATATAACTCTACGAGCTATAGTCTTTACTATATTAACGTATTAAGTCAGGTCCGGCGTAAAACGGATATAATTATATAAGTCCGTTGATATTATATCCGGCAAAAGAGTAAGAGCATTAAGGGTCTCTAGAGAAGGAAGACGTTCGAAAGGAACTTATAGAAGTCCTTAAGTACGAGTATATTCACCGCTATCCGAGGTGAATCTTTCGTCACCTTCCATTTATGAATCTATGATAAGATAAAATCGTCGATAAATTTCCTTTTTAGAAACGTTCGTCGGAGATAGTTTTTTAAGAAAAGTGCGATTCGAAGCACATCCTTTCTCTTATCGAAGTAATACGAAGGCCTTAAAAGATCGCGGAAGTCTTCGAAAGCTTCTAAGATTTTACTTCCAGTATAGGTTAACGTCTTATCGTCATAACTTAACCAGAAGGATGTCCTAGCGTATAATAAAAGCGACCGTATTCGAGAATCCTATAACTCAGAAGGTTATTTGCTCGGATAAAACGGACAAAAACTTCCGATAGGTGTCACGGTGTGAGCTCGGGCCCTCGGCCCGTGTACACTCATCCGGGGGGCGGCCCCGCGGACGAGGGCGAACCGAATAGTCACGTGATATAAGGCCTTGTATTTCTGATAGCTCGGTGTTGATCCCGCTATAGCTCTTCGAGCTACGTCTTGTCTATGTACCTGAGGATAGCCTGTCCGTAGCCTGCTGTCCGTTAACTTCTAATATACCCGTTCCGCCTAAGCCTGCACCCTGACATTACGTAGCTCCTCCCCTTAGGAGTTAACGCCTATTGCAAGATGCCCCCTACACCTCCCGCACCCCGACCCCCGTTCCTGCCACAGAGCCTAGAGGAATTCACCGAATATATCGCCAATCACCAGTCCGAATAGTTTAAGTACTGTCGCCGTGCGTATGAATTCATTGAGGCCAGCGACGCTGCCTAAGCCGAGACTATTAAGAAAGCGCACTAGGCAGAGCTAAAGCTTAAGGCCCTATAGCTAGAGTATAACCGCCTAAAGGAAGCCTACACTCGCGGCTAAGGGATCCGCGACTACCAGAAGGAATAACTTTAGGAGATATAGCAGAAATGTATTGATGCCTTGAAGGAGAGGGACTAAGCCCTCGCCCTAGCTACACCCACGGTTAATACCCCCCGATCTTCGCCCGCTCTTACTAAAGAGCCTACCGCTGAAGCCCCTATAGCTACAGCGTTAGGAGCGCCTCCGGCGCCTAATTCCTTATCTACCGGCTCCGCTAGACTTTCCGAACGCCTACTAGACCCCGATAAGTTCGAAGGAGACCGTAAGGACCTTCGCCGCTTTATCTCCTAGATTCACAGGAAGATAAAAGCTAACCTAGACCGATTCCCGACACCGTAGAGCCGTACAATCTATATAACTAACCGCCTTAAGGGAGCCCCGTACGACTAAGTACTGCTATATATTCGCGAAGGCACTTACTAGCTTAGAGATTACGACTAAATCCTAGGTATCCTTAACCGAGCCTTCGGCGATCCGAACCGTGTAAATAACGCCCGAAACGAATTATTCCGCCTCCGCTAAACTAATAGGGAGTTTAGCGCGTTCTTCGCCGACTTTTAACACCTCGCTCTCGAAGGAGAGATATCTAAAGATACGCTGCCTACCCTACTAGAGTAAGCTATTAACCGAGAGCTCCGGGGTATACTTATATATAACGAACCGCCGAGTAGAGAGTACTACTAGTTTTCTAACTTCCTATAAGATCTCGAGAACCGCTAACGTTACTACAAGACTATTCCTATTAATAACCGCCCTGCTACTAACTACCCGACACGTGCTAACCGTCTAGCTTTACTAGTACCTAACCCCCGCGTATAGTATATTAGGAATGCTACTCCTAGCCCTAAGAAGGCATAGCTATCACTAAACCCTAATACTATAGATCTTTCTACTACCCACCGCTTTACTAGTACTCGTAAGGAAAGAGGAGAATGCTTCCGTTATAGCTCGAAGGAGCACTAAGTCCGCAACTACCCTTATCCTGATAGCCGGCCTCTAGCGGCTCAGCTAATCTATACTAGTCCTAAGCGTCCTACCTCGCCTGAGTCCTACCGTTCCTAATTACCCGACCTATTAGTAAAAGGCGTAAGCCTGGTCTAAGTCGCGACTAGGCGATAGCTACGCGTGTGACCCGAATATCTATAACCGCCGTTTATGGATTACTGATTAAGGAAGAGACCCGCCGTTCAGACCTAATGATCCTACCTACTACCCTAACCTAAGGAGAGAAAGACCTACCTAGCTACGCTATATTAGATACTAGAGCCGAAGGGAAGAGGTTTATTGATAAGAATTAGGCCGAAGACCGAGGCCTAACCCTAATACCTTTACGATACCCGATCCGTCTAGAGACTTTTAACGGTTAAGAACCTAAGAGTAGACCGATTACCTATTATGTTTAAGTAACCCTAAGAATCAACGACTACCGAGAGAAGAAAGCCTTATTCCTAGCTACGTAGCTAGCCTACTACCTAATCGTACTTAGACTTCCCTAGCTTAAGACCTACGACCCGTCCGTTAGCTTTACTACCTATACCGTCGAGTTTAATAGCCGATATTACTAGGAGTACTATAATATACCTCTAAGAACTACGAAAATCTGCGCCCTACACGATATACCCTAAAAAGCCCGTCCTGATAAACTGCCTAACCGTCCTAAAGCCCTAAGACGCTTTGATATCGCGCCTATAAGCCTCCGTGCTTACGCTACCTACGTCTAGAGGAAATACCGACTATTTACTATTACCCTTAAAGATATCGAGGCTACCCTAACTAAAGCTAAGGAAAAGGACCCCGCTAAAGTTTTGCCTAAGGAATTTAAGGACTTTACCGATCTATTCTCGCCTAAGGAGGCTAAGCGTCTACCCCTATACCGCCCGTACGACCACGATATCCGGCTATAAGAAGGAAAGATACCCCCGTTTAGACCGTTATACCTAATATCTCGCGACGAACTAAAAGCCCTCTAGGACTGGATTAAGGAGAATCTACGAAAAGGATTTATCCGCCCTAGCTCCTCCTCTGCTACTTTACCTATCCTATTTATAAAGAAACCCGGTAGTAGACTACGCTTCTACGTCGACTACCGCGCCCTAAATACGATTACTATTAAGGACCGATACCCGCTACCGTTAACTAAGGAAACCCTAAATAACCTAAAGGGTATAAAATACTTCACGAAAATCGATATTATATCTACGTTTAATAATATTAGGATTAAGAAGGGATAAGAATACCTAACCGCCTTCCGGACCCGACTTAGACTTTTTAAGACTCTAGTGATACCGTTTAGGCTGACTAGTGCCCCTACTACGTTCTAACGGTTTATTAATAATACCCTATAGGATTATCTAGATCTATTCTGCACTATATACCTAGACGATATCCTGATTTATAGCAAGGATCGCGTTAAATACACGCGTCACGTTCGCCTAGTCCTATAACGTCTGCGTGAGGCTAGCCTATATACTAAACTATCTAAGTACGAATTCGCTGTCCCTAAGACTAAGTTCCTAGGAATCATTATAGGCCGCGACGGTCTCTGTATAGACCCCGAGAAAGTGAAGATAATCGTTAATTAGGAGACTCCGACCTATATAACCGACGTATAGGCATTTATCGGGTTCGCGAATTTCTACCGGAGGTTTATTAAGGACTTCTTAAGGATCATCGGCCCCCTAGTAAACCTAATAAGAAAGGGCGCTTACTTTAAATAGAGCCTTACCTACCGCCTAAGCTTTAATATACTAAAGAAAGCCTTTACTACTACGCCCGTCCTAAAGCCGTTCGACTGGACTAAGGAAGTTATACTTAAAACTGACGCTTCTGACTATATTTCCGCTAGCGTGCTCTCGTAGTACGATAACGATAGTATCCTATACCCGGTTACGTTCTTCTTAAAGAAGCACTCCGCTACAGAGTATAACTACGAGATCTACGATAAAGAGCTAATGGTAATCGTGCGCTATTTTAAGGAATAGCGCCCTAAGTTAGAAGGTATCCTATCGCCTATTAAGGTCATCACCGACTACCGTAACCTAGAGTACTTTATAATAACTAAGCTCCTAAACCGTCGTTAGGCCCGGTGGTTAGAGTTCCTATCACGCTTTAATTTTAAGATTATATACCAACCCGGAAAGCAAGGAGCGAAACCTGATACCCTAACTAGGAGGTCAGAGGATCTGCCTAAGGAGGGGGATAAACGTCTTCGCTACTAGAGTTAAACTATGCTAAAGAGAGAGAACCTAATAAGCCCGGAACTAGAGGGAATAGAAGTCGGCGCGATAACTCGATCCTAAACCTATAGCCTATCTGATTTCCCTGCTAAATCGCCTGCTAAATCGCCTACTGAATTGCCTACTAAATCGCCTACTAAATCGCCTACTAAATCGCCTACTGAACCGCCTACTGAACCGCCTACTGATCCGCCTACTGATCCGCCTACTGATTACGCTAATATATACCGACGCGAACGAAGGGTCCGTTTTGTAGACGAAGTGTAGCTTAGACTATCTGCTATAATTAAGGACCTATTCGACCGAGTACTACCGAAGGATACGACCCTATAGTTAATACTAAGGGCACTAGACCGGAGCCTGCCCTAACACCCGAAGATTACCTTAGCCGATTACGAGAGGAAAGGGGATTATCTAACTTACTAAAACCGTGTTTACGTACCTAACGACGACGACCTTAAAGCCGAACTAGTTAGACTCTGCTATAAGAAACCTGCTTCCGGATACCCTAGGAGATCGAAGACTTATAAGCTCCTATCTCGAGAGTACTACTAGCCCGGGATATACCGCTACGTTAAATAGTAGATCCAGAATTACTATACCTACCGCCGGATCACCCCGTTAAGAGAGGCCCGCTAGGGTATTTTACGCCCGCTACCCATCCCTAAAAGAACCTAGTAAGATATCTCGATAGACTTTATCATATACCTACCGATAAGCGGCGGCTATAACGTAATATTAGTAGTCACGGACCGTCTAACTAAGATAAGACATTTTATACCCTATAAGGGAACCTATAATACTAAGGAAGTCGCCTGCTTATATATGAAATACGTCTAGAAACTATATAGCTTACCGAAGACTATCGTGTTAGACCGAGGACCACAATTTATTACTTTATTCTAGAAGTACTTAACTCGGATCTTAAGGATCACTAACCTACTATCGACTGCTTACTACCCTAAGACCGATAGCTAATCCGAGAGGGTTAATGCCATCCTGGAATAATACCTACGTGCTTATGTTTCGTACCTATAAGACGACTGGTCTGAATAGCTCCCGCTCGCCGAGTTTACTTCTAATTCTGTACGCTCTGAATCCACGTAAGTGTCTCCGTTCTTCGCTAACTACGGGTTCTACCCTACGATAGGATTTAAACCGTATAGTCAACTAACAAGCTAACCCGCCGTGCGAGATACCGAATAATTCGTATATCGAATAGAACTGATCACCGAATTTATCCGCTCCGAGATTCTGTCCGCCTAGGCCCGTCAAGAGAAATACGCTAACTATAGGAGATAGCCCGCCCGGCAGTTTCGTGTTAGTTAACTAGTCTAGCTAGATACCCGCAATATCCGAACTCTGCGCTCTCAGAAGAAGCTCGACTAGAAGAACCTAGGCCCGTTCCGTATCACTAAGGTCATCAGTGCCCACGCGTATAAGCTCGACCTGCCTACTACTATAAGGATCTATCCTGTTTTTAATGTTAGCCTTCTACGCCCCGCTACCGAAAACCCTATCCCCGGCTAGAGACAAGAACCCCCGCCCACTATTAAGGTCGACGGCATCGAGGAATAGGAAGTCGAGGACATTCTAGACTCCCGCTAGGAACGAAGAGGCCGTGGAGGCCCACGATTGAAGTATACTGTCAAATAGACCGGCTATGACGAACCAACTGAGGAACCTGCTGCCTACCTGGAGAACGCCCGAGAGATTATCGCTAATTTCCACCGTCGATACCCTTATAAGCCGGGTCCTGGCCTCAACGGAGCTCGGCCCTAAGGAGGGGAGTACTGTCACGGTGTGAGCTCGGGCCCTCGGCCCGTGTACACTCATCCGGGGGGCGGCCCCGCGGACGAGGGCGAACCGAATAGTCACGTGACATAAGGCCTTGTATTTCTGACAGCTCGGTGTTGATC
>PZKB01000286.1:0-21449 GCA_003852855.1 Penicillium sp. MT2 MMC-2018 | reverse complement strand
CGATGTAATAAGCGCTAATTTGAGATGAATTAATATCGTTTGGGTTGAATTATTTCAATTCAAAATATACTGGCTGCCGAAGGGTGACCCACTGACCGTGTGACCCGTTGAGTTGTGGATTACGTTAAGATCCGCTTACGTAAGATCTTGCGAGATTCTAGTGTAGTGTAGGGTAAAATAAGATAATCTAAGGCTTCCGCGTATATCGACTAGCGATAGCGCAGAATTTTTACTAAGGCCGCAGAAGGACTCGCGAGTACGGTATAGGGACCTTTATACTCCTTATAGCGCGGAGTCCTCGCCCCTAAATGAAATTTTCCCTAGAGGGAAGTAAGTACGCCTAATTATATACGAATCTCCTATAGGGTATCCTTCCGTGCTAGGCCGTATAATACGAGATAGCGCGGAAGTAAAAGATTTAGAGGGGGAGAAAGGACTCGACTTTATTATATAACCGTAAGATATTAACTAAACCTACGAACCCTTATAATAACGACGTGAATCTAAAACGATTACCCCCCCCTTACGCTTTAAAATGCACTAGAATCCCGATAACGCGGACCCTACTATACGCGACGGCGTATAGGATCCTACCCTCGCTAAGGCGATGGCTAGACTGCTGCCCTAAGATCCCTATGGGATCGAACCGGGCTAGTCGGTTAGTACGCCTTTAGCTAACGAAGCCCTTAACTAGGTAGTTAGAGAGCTTCTATAAATGATTCCTTAGACCCTAGCGGCTTAGTATTAGGATTTGTGGGAGAATACGAATCCTAATACCCGCGTTGTATGCCTTTAGCTAATCTCGGACACTACTGCTGCCCTACGCGCGTAGTGAGTTTCCTTAGAGAGTACTATAGCGCTAACTCCTACTGCTTCGCTAAACCTAAGGACTGAATCCTCTTGTCCGAACGTAGACGAGCGAGCCGATTCGGAAAAGCGTAGAGCTATCCTTAAGACTATCGGGAAGATTCGCGACTATAACGGTAAGATCCCTGATAAGGCCGCACGCGAATATCTCTACGATTACGATAGATATTTCCGCTAGATCGGCGAGTTCTCCTACGTCTATCTAATAGACTAGGAGAAAATTATATATGCTAGTAGCGCCCTAATAGGCCACGCTGTAAAGACCTAGCGCTATCGCGAACGTCGATAGAGGATTTAAGAAATAGCTAACGGACTAGGACGAGTATAAGAAGTAGATTATAAAGAACTTCTCGGAGTATCTAAGCGCCGCGAAGCAGTAGGATCGCTTCCGAAATACTTATTAGGGCGATAAATAGTCGTTTATAGAATACGCTACCTAGCTCCGTTAGGCCGCGATAGAATACGAATAGGCGATTCCGGATAATATCTTCTTCGAGTTTATATAGGAAGGAGCTAAGAAGAAGCTCTAGGAGCGTTAGGCAGAGGAACGAAACCCCCTAATAGCCCTCGATAATATTATTAAGCGCTTTAGAAGTTATAAGGAAGTAGTAACGATCGCGGGCTACTACTATAGATAAGCTCTAGCTACGGACGATAGTAGCGAGCTAATAGATCTTAGTACTATACTATTATTCCTGAATAGGCGTAGAAATAGCGGGCGAGGTCGAGGCGGATACTAGAGATAGGGTTAGCGGAATAATAACCCTATTATCTACTACGCCTATAACTAACCGGGCTATATCTTAGCTAATTATAAACTCCGTAAGAAGATTTTGGAAAATAAAAGGAAGCGGAACGGATTGAATCAGGGCTCGAAGTAGGGAAACTAGAGTAGGCTAACGAGATAGAAGTACTCGTTAGCTACCTTAAAGAAGCTTTATATATCCCCGATATTATCCTAGAGGAATAGGATCTGCTAGATCCGAATTAGGCTAAGAAGCGGAAGAAAGTAAGATATAGTAAGAAGAAGCGTTAGGAGGCGTCCCTTAACGCTATAGGCGACTCCCTTCTGTTCTATCGGGCCTAACTAGGCTTAGTAGATTCTAGTACCGAGGTAGATATACTATTAGATTATAGAGCTTCTAAGACGTTTGTGGCTAAGGCTATTACTAAACGCCTCGTCCTAAACGCCCTTAGTAGGAAGAAGTACGAGCTATTACGTATAAAGATACTAGATAGTAGGCACTTATACACGAACGAATCGGTCTATATCCTAGTTATCCTCGGTACGTAGAAAGGTTATATAAAAGCGTGGATTCTCTTACTACCGGAGTTCGACTTTATACTCGGTAAGGACTTCCTACGCTTATAGAACCCGGAGATCGACTAGATTATATTAGTTATAAAGCTTAAGGATTAGGGCTAACGTAAAATATACTATATCGAGCTAATTATATACTCTATGGGTAGTATTAGCTAGACTAAGCTAAATCTTATAAGTACGAAATAGGTCCGCCGGGCTATAAAGAAGGCTAATACGGAGGGCTATATTATAGTGATTCGAGAATCTAAGGAGGATAACGAATCTAAGGGCGTTAGTGTCCTATAGCACGCGAATCTGCGTATCACGAAGATCTTATAGAAATTTAAGCGGATCTAGCGAGATAAGCTACCGGCTAAACTACTACCTGAACGCGCTATCTCCTACGAGATTTAAACGGGAGATATTAAGCTAGTTAACCTAAATTTATACCCGATATCGGACGAGAAGCTTAGAGAATAGGCGGTATAGATCGAGATATTGCTTAAGAAGGGGCTTATCTGCCTATCTGCTAGTCCCTAGGGCTTCCTAGTCCTATTCGTGAAGAAGCCGAATAGGAAGTAGCGTATATATATTAACTATCGGGCTCTTAATAAGCTAACGGTTAAGAATAGCTATCCTCTGCCGCGAATCTAGGAGCTATTAGACCGAGTCAGAAAGGCTAACGTCCTAAGTAAGATTAACCTTGCTTCTAGATACTGGTAGGTGTGTATAGCTAAGGAATCGATCGAAAAGATAGTATTTAATATAATCTAGGGTAAGTACGAGTGGCTCGTAATACTATTTAGGCTATATAACGCTCCCGCGACGTTTTAAACGATTATAAATGATGCGTTACGCCTATTCTTAGGAGATTTCGTGGTTGTCTACCTCGATGATATCCTTATCTATTCGGACACGATAGAAGACTACTACTAGTACCTCGAGTAAGTTCTTAGGACTTTAGAGAAGCACGAACTAATCGCTTAGCTGGGGAAGTGCGAGATTACTTACGATAGCCTAGAATTCTATAGTTATATTATTAGGGGAGGAAAGATTCGCCCTATACTAGCAAAAATCGCGATCATTCGTAACTAGCTAATCCTACGGAACGTACACGACGTACGCTAGTTTATTGGTCTTACTATATATTACCGCTGCTTTATTAAGGACTTCGCGAAGATCTATGCTCCCCTATACGAATTATTTAAGGAGGCAGATAAAAGCCTAAGGAAGCAGAAGTTTAGGCTGATTTAGTAGATAATAGTGTGTAAAAGTACGTTCTTACGCCTTAAAGTAGCGCTTACCGGCGAGCTAATTCTAGCCTAGCTAGACCTAACTAAGCTATTCGTTATCGAAACGGATACGTTAGAATAGGCGATTAGTATGGCCCTACTATAACTTAGCGAAGATAGTAAATTATACCTAATTATATATAATAGCCGTAAGCTTTTAGGCGCGGAATTAAACTATCCTACGTAAGAAAAGGAGTTACTAGCTATTAAGGAGGCCTTACGCCTCTAGGACTACTATATCGAAAATAGTACCTAAACCACGGTTATTACCGACTACGAATCCCTATAGTATATAAATACCACGAGGGTCTATAGTAAGCGATTAGCTCGCTAGGTATTAGAATTTTAGGAGTATAACCTAAAGCTTTAGTATTAGAAGGGAAAGGACGTAGTTATCCCTGATACGCTAAGCCGTCGGCCTAACTTTATAGGCGACGGTCTAGCTAACGTGTTAACGTCCCGACTGATTTAGGACGTTACTCTTGCTATAGGGAAGGCGGAATCATTTACTATTATAAAAGTCCTAGAAAATGAATAGTATAACGCTATTGTGTACTACCTAGATACGTAGGAGTTACCGGACGAGAAAATGCTCGCCTACGCCGTTAAGAGATAGGCTCTGTACCTATATATATAGATACGCGAGGACCCTATAAGCGACGACGACTGTTAGCTCGTTTTTATCTATAAAGATAGACTCTATACCCCTTATTTAGAGCTGATCTTTCGTGGAGAATTATTGCGGAGGCTATATAACGAGTTCGGATACTTAAGCTAGCTAGGGCTTAGAGGAGTAGTTAAGCTATACGTGTGGTAGCTATAGATACGTTAAGATATAGAAGATCTTATATAGTTGTGTCCGAACTGTTAGGTATCGTAAGGTCTATAGAAGAGTCTAGAATAGGAGACTACTTAGTATATAGTAATGGCTAGTATTATACCCTTCTAGAGATAGGGAATCGACCTAATTAGCCTATTATCTACGACTCCGAATAGTAATAAGTAGATAGTTACTACTATCGACTATGCTACTGGTTAGCCGGTCGCGAGGGCACTAAAGGAGGCTACTAAGGAGGAGATCGGATAGTTCTTACACGATTAAATCTTTGCGAATTACGGTGCCCTGATAGAGCTAATATCTAATAACGGCCCTAATCTACTCGCGGGCGCTATTAGATACTATCTAAAGCTTATATAGATAAAGCATAGAACTACTACGCTATATTATCCGCGAACGAATAGTAAAGTAGAGAATTTAAATAGACTATTAGGTAAGATACTTACGAAGTATCTTATAGGGAAGCCTACGAGAGCGTAGGATCTCTTCCTTACCTAAGCCTTAGTGGCTATATATATATATAAATACGCCGCTATAGGTTATAGTCCTTTCTTCCTAGTATACGGAGTATACCTAAAGCTACCTAGCGATTCTACCGAAGATCCGCGCGTAAGGCTAATGTGTAAGCGATTAGACGAGATCGTAAACCTCGCTAACGCCTATATAAAAGCTAACGAGATGCTTCTCGCCCGCGCGATCTGATAGAAGCGCGTTCGTGATAGCGTAGTTATAAAGACGGGATTCTCGAAGGGCGATTAGGTACTTATTCGTAACGAGAGTAGGAAGAAGTTAGAGAGTAAATAGTTCGGACTATATTAGGTCTTAGAGAGCTACCTACTCGGAACGTACGCTCTCGAAGAGCCGTCTAGCCGCGTGCTTAAAACTCTTATTAATAGTGCTAGGCTTATTGCCGCGAACGTTTAAGACCCTACTAAATTATAGACGTTATCGGCCGCGAAAGTAGTACTACGCCGGGAAAACCTTAATATAGGCTAGCCCGAGGAACTTATACGTATCCTCGAGGATAAGAAGGATCCGCTATTATACTCGGAATTATCTATATTTACCTAGGAAGAATAGAACGATTAGAGGCGAAATCGGGCTCGCTATAAGTTAGTAGAAGAGGAAGCGATTATAGACTACGTTATCGAGAAGGCTCGTCTTACTAGGGCGAAAGCGGCGAAGACGTAGGGAAGAGATCTAGATATATAGGATTTAGGTACTACCGATCTAGAAAGCGTACTATCTAAAGGAGATCCGATAGATCTCGAGGAAGTAGAGTTAGCTAACGAAGAAGACGTTCTTTAACTAAGCTCTAGTAGGCCCTAGGACGCCGCTATCTATAAGAGGATACTTTTCGACGGACTACTAGCTATAGTTATCCCTACTATATCTATAAGGACTATGAATCTTATAGGTTCTATACGAAAGTCTAGGAATAGAGTAATAGAAGGTAGCTTAATTTAGTAATACTAAGCTATAGGGGCGTAATTCAGCGCTATTGTAGATAATTTAGTAAGTAACCGCTATAATAGGATAACTAAGTAAGTAGTTATCCTAGACGATTCTAATATAGTAACGTTAAGATCGTTAGATCTAGCTATTTTTTATAGTCTACGGAGGATAAGAGCGTACTTAAGCGTACTTACTATAGAAGGGATTTTTATCCTCTTCTTCCTCTGCCTAGAGCTACTCTAGGAGCTAGCTAGTATTACGTAAAAAGGTATAGAGAGCTTAGTAATCTACTATTACGCGAGTAATAGTCTCCGGAAGTAACTTAAGAGCCTCGCGTACGATGTCCTATTCGACCTATTTTCCGCGAAAGCGCGGATCGTTAAGTAGAGAGTCGTACTAGGTATTATTATAGGGGCTAATAGGCGCGTTGACGAGTAGAAGTTAGTGGAATTCGTCGGCGGCTATAGCCGCTATAGTAGGGGTAGGCTCCTTACTCTTAGCTTTCTTATCCTTTAGGACGCTAGAACGAGTACGGGGGTATAGCTTCTTTAGCCTACGCGTAAGCTCGTCCCTAGCGACTAAAGATAATACCTTACTAGTGCGACGCTTTCCCTTAGTAGCAGTAACCTCGGTTAGTTACTAAAGTATAGGATAGTCGGGGTTCTACACGGATAGGATCGCGCGAACCTATCCCGGAAGGATATCCTTCTCCGAACCTAGCGTATACGACCGTTAGCACTTACTTATAGTAGTCCGCTCTTAGGTAGGGGAGAGGGATTACTTACGGAATAAATAGCTCTTACTATTACCGTTAAAGGAGTAGTTCGTATATATACCGGCGAAGTGCGGCTAACCCCTATAGACTAGTATAATATAGGTAGAAAAAGGGCTAAATCTAGACCTGTAGGCATAATATAAGCTACCTAAGGGCGCAGCCGTCCCGATACGCTATACTTATATAGCCCGGCGCTAGGAAGGGCTATTATAATCCTTTACTTTACTATCTCGCTAGTTAATATTATAGACGGGAATTAAGCTAGCGAGCTTCCGCTCAGTCTCGGTCTAGAATAATAACAGATTAGGATTACTATATCCGTTAAGCCTATTCGCGAGCGGGGGAACGGTGCCTTCGTCGCCTTCCGAATCGAAACTGCTAGATATCGTGGACGAAGTCAGAGATTCGGCCTTAATAGCGGCCTAGCGTAAGACTTCGACTAATAAAGATCTATCCTCACGAGGAGGAGCTACACGGCCGTTAGTATGCCTAATCGGAATTAAGGCGAATCGGGCACTTACCTATTTTACTACGTACGGGAGGCCGAGACAAGGCTAACAAGCTAGAAGATCTGACGCGGCTGGGGATAAGGAAGATGATAAGGAAGGATAGGAAGGGGGCGGACGGGGCAAACCTAGAGGGTTATATCCTCCGCTATTTAGGTATCTTTATTAGCCTAATAGGAGTTTCCGTGAGCGTTTCTTTGTTCCCGTCGCCTTCTTTGTGTAGTTTGGCGGTTAAGAAGGTTAGTGCTACCGGTTGATTTGAAGTTATTCAACTTTATAGAGTCAGGCTATAGGTCACGTGCCGAATCGGGCCCGAATGTGCCTGTATCGATAACCTGACGTAGACGGGATAGGAAGTATTTCTTTTGTCGATTTATTATGTATGTAGATTGGATGAGATTCTACCCTTTCTGATGCTCCTGCGCGAGATCTCGAGTTAAAACACTCCGATGTCTCGTGATGGTAAGATTCAGGATGAATTTCGTTCTTGGTAGGGGAGGATGTGATCCCGGACCCACTTTAGCGGTACGCTTACGGCTACTTTCTGCCGGTCTTTACCGCTATCCGCTCATTTAGTACCAGTTAGCCCCTAATATTATAAAACATGCCCTTTACACTCCTGAGATCACACTAGAGCTATTTAACATACATTCGTCCCTATAGCCAAAGACACACATAATGCAGTCCGATTTAGCTAAAGGAGGGGTAATACGAGATCGTGTATTCGGGCCGGCTTCCCCGTTGAATCCCTATCGAAGGACCGCCAATCTCTGATCGATACGTCGTCGATAGAGGAAGATATAGGGAGATCGCGTATCGCGTATATAGCGCTTCCTTCTAGCTGCACTGCCGAGCGGTCTTTGACTCACCGCCGAAGGACCGCCGTTTCGGCAGAATCAAACTGGGCCCCACGGACATGAGTATAGCCTCAAGAGGAGATAACGTAACAGGGGGATATCAGATAAATCGAAGGGATCTATAGTATTGATCGAAAAAGTAGGTAAATATATAGTAAAGGATACGATGATATAGCCGGTCCGAATAGCTTTATATTTAACTTCCAAGGGGCCTAAGGGGATAAAAGGGGGGGGGTAGGTAGGAAATCATATGATTAGGGTAATATTATTGCTTTGTTTTGATTTTGTTGTGCGGGAATACTTTTTGAAGCGAGGGAGGGTCATATAACGAACGTGTGCGAAACCCGAGGGATAGGTGGCTAAACAGGGATTCGGTACTCGTACGGGCTTAGCAGAAATTAAGGCACCAGGGGGTGCCGCAGGATTTCCTAGGGGGCACCAGCCGACCTACTCTTTATTTATCCCTAGTCACTATCACTTTCCCTGACTGTTACCTTTTTATCTTATGTTTATGCCTTTATTCCTGTTTAGCACTCATTGGCTCTAGCGTCTTTTCTTAGATTTTACTATGGGTTAGTAGTACTCGTTGAAATTCAAAAGTAAATAATAACTTATTAGTAATTTTCTAGTTATTAGGAAGTCCCTAAGAAATTTAAATTAGCGTAGATTCTTCCTAAAATATAATATTGCGACGAATAATCTCCCCTTTAGCGGGATGGGATTATAAATTCTATATGAATAACTATTGTCACCTTTATCGCTAACTAGGTAGCTAATCTAGGTATAAGGATATATCTTTTTACTTTTAATACGCTTTTCTAGTAGACTATATATATAGGCTTTTAAATACTAAACGCGCAAATAACCTAAAGTAATAGGACCCTAGAATATATATTGTCCTTTATTCTAGTTTTTAATCAGAGACTTAGTTTTACCTAGTCGGCGAACTCGATTTAAAACTTAGGCTATTATAATCGCTACTTCTAGATATAAAAAGATAGATATATCTAGCGTAGAGATTATTAAGGCCCTAGATCCCTATATAATAATATAGCTAGTTAATTTAGTAATACCGTTATATTTATAGTTATAAGGTACGCTAATCGTTACTTTATAGCCTCTTTTTTTAATCTATATAATCTATTCGCGAAGACCTTTTTATTATCTAGGCGCTACTCCCATAGCTAGTCTTGTATAGCATTAAAGATAATAATATAGAATTTTTTAATAGTGGAAAAGGATACATCTTTTATCTTAATTAGAATTACCAATCCTAAGGAGATCTACGCAAAGCAAGATAAGGTAAGATCTCTGACTGGCATTAAGCGAAGCTATTAAGCGAGATGGCAGAGGAACGAGAAATAAGCAACACAAGAAGGCCTATAGAGCCCACAAAAGGAAAGATCCTACTAGTCCTAACATCAAACACGGCAATGGCCGATAGAGAGAATCTCTATCAGACCCCCCTTAGGACTAGCCCACAAGCTAATATAATATATAGCAAGATAGGTCTTAATCTTATTATAAAGCATATATAGAATCCGAATATATCGAGTAAATCAGTAATTTAGAGCACGCATCTTTAACGGTCCTTCTCTGTCTTCCTAAAAAATACTATTTAGCTTTGTCTTCGTAAGGATATCCGCCGTATTATCCTTACTAGGGATATTAACAGGGGTAATAAGATTCTTAACTATTTCTAGTATAAGGTAGTATCTCGTGCTAATCTATATTAATTTAGGACTTAATTTAGGATTTATAATGGCGGTGAAGCTATTAAGCGAGATAGCAGAGGAGAGAAAAGGACAACAACATTAAAAGGCCTATAAAGGCTATAAAAAGCTAAATCCTATAAGGAAAGATCCTACTGGTCCTAATAGCAAACACAGCAACAGCCGACAGAGGGAATCTCTATTATACCCCCCTTAGGACTTAGCCTATAAGCTAATATATATAGTAAGACCGTCTTAATCTTATTGTAAGTATATACAGAAATTCGAATACATTAAATCTAGTAAGTAATTCGTTAAAGTAATTAAAGTGAATTAATAATTTAGGGAGTATATCTTTAATAGTCTCTCGCGGTCCTCCTAAATAACGCTATTTAGCTTTATTTTAGTTAAGATATCTATAAAATTAACAAGAAGCGATCTACGCAAGGAAGACAGGCAAGATCTCTAACATTAAGCGAAGCTATTAAGCGAGATGGCAGAGAAAAAAGAAAGACTAACCACATCAAGAAGGCTTAAAAAGGCCACAAAAGGCAAATCCCACAAGGAAAGATCCTGACACAGCAAACACGGCAACAGCCGATGGAGGGAATCTCTATCACACCCCCCTTAGGACCAGCCTATAAACCAACACACATAGCTAGATAGTCTCAATCTCATTATAAGCACATATAAGAATTCAAATATATCTTATAAAGCAGTGAATCAATAATTTGGTGAGCGTATCTTTAACAATCTTTCTCGGTCCTCCTAAAAAACGCCGTTTAGCTTTGTTTTGGTCAAGATATCTGCAGCATTATCCTTACTAGGAATATTGACTAGGGCAACAAGGTTCTTTTTGACTATATCTCGGACTAAGTAGTATCTCGTGCTAATCTATGTCAATTTAGGGCTTAATTTAGGATTTATAACGGCGGTAATAGCGTTATCAGAGTCATAATAAAGCGAAATAGGAACATTCTTGTCAAAGTTCTTATCTTAGTTAAGTTTAGGAATTAATTGTATCTCACTAGCTAACTAGGCTAAGAAAAGTTCTTCCTTAACTACAGAACTCATAGCACAATATTTAGCTATCGTAGAAGATACAGCAATAATTTCTTGACGCTTTAAGGCTTATAAAATAGGCGCGCTAGCAAAGAACTAAACGTAGGCTTCTATAGACTTACTATCTTCGGTATCTCCGTAAGAAGAATCTATAAAACCTTTAAGACCACACGAAGGATCGTATCTAAAGGGTATCCTAAGGTCTAAAGTACTAGTAAAATATTAAATTAAGTCTCTATATACTAGAAAGTCTTCTTTTCTCGGTAAAGATCCTCGTCGTTATAATTTTAATATCGTAGCGGTACTATTAGGGCGTATTTTAATAGATAACTAACTAATCTTGCCTACTATCTTTAAATAAGGACCCTTTTTAGTATCGCTTTTTAGTTTATTAGGTTAAGGAATCTTCTAAGAAGGGCTTTTTAGAATCAGTAAGGGTATAGTATTTTTAAATCCGTAATTACCCACTAAATCTATTAAATAGGCCTATTAATTCATAAGAATTAAACTATCTAGCTCTTTAAATATATTATATCTAAGGAATCTTTTAAAGGGAAGTATCTTAAGCTTTCTTTTAGCTAATATACCCTCGCGAACCTATTAAACTTTACTATTAATACCTATAGAAAAGATATTATCTATATAGATAATAACAAAAATAGTGAATATATTATTAGTATAAATATATAGTTCGACTAGTAAGGGCTTTAAACCTAGATCCTTTAAATCATCAGAAAACACTTCGTGCTATAAATAGCTAGCTTAACGAAGGCTATAAAGTACCTAATTTAAGACGTAGATAAATTCTTCTCTATAAGGGCTAAAGAATTTATACCTTATTAGTTACTTTATAAAGATAACACGATTATTAATTATAGTATTTAAATAAGTATCTATAATATCCTATTACTCTCTTTTCTAACGTCGTAGTATAGTAAGTAAAATAACTAGTTTTGCTACCGCGTTAGAAGTAATAGGGGCGTAGCGCTTATTAGGTTAGAAATTAACGCCTAGGGTTTAATAGTTTCTATAAACCACCTATCTTACTCAGAACTCTAAAACGTAGCCTTCTGTTATCCCTAGAACCTTCCGACCATGAGGGTACATTTCTTTCCTGGGCCTTTCGGCTACGGTCATGTGCGGCCTTATAGCTACATCCTTTCTTTTAGTATTTAGCCTCTATCTCTTCTAAATATTAATAGATATATCTTATCTCCCTTTCGGATCATATCTAGTAGTAAACCCTTAGAGGTTAGCCTTTTACGGCTAAGGGCGGGTGCTTACTCTCGTTACGGGACACAAGTCCTTATTTAAGGAACCGCCCTTAAACGGTCCTCCTCGATCTATTTTAAGGATTTCTAGGCACCTTTTAGTTGCTTTTGAACCCTCTAGCCTTAAAGCGTCGTTAACGAGATCCTTCTCTAGCGCGAGAAATTAAGGAGTCTGTTTGACCCCGAAAAATCTCGGTCGCTTATTAATACTAGGGTTTAGTAGTAGAAAGTTTTCAAACGCTCTTTAATATTTCTTTAGAATATCTATTAGAAGTTTTTTGTCCGTTTTATCCGAGTAAATAACCTTCTAAGTTATAGGATTCTCGAATATAGTCGCTTTTATTATACGTTAGGATATCCTTCTAGTTAAGTTATAACGATAAGATATTAACCTATACTAGAAGTAAAATCTTAGAAGCTTTCGAAGACTTTCGTGTCCTTTTAAGGCCTTCGTACTACTTCGATAAGAGAAAGGTCGTGCGTGCTTCGAATCGCACTTTTTAAAAACTATCTCCGACGAACGTTTCTAAAAGGAAAGGTTAATTACATAACCTAAAAAGTGTACGTTCGCTACTGACTAACTCGATTTCTGTAGTTATATTATTAGTAATAACTAGATAAAGCTAATACTGGCGAAAGTCGATATTATTAAAAATTAGCTAAGGCCTCGGAATATCTATAAACTTCGTTAATTTCTTAGTCTGGTAACGTATTATCGTCGGTTTATTCAAGGATTTACTTCTATTTACGTTCTACTATATAAGTTATTAAAGGAATCGGACATAGAACTTCGTAAATAAAAGTTCTATCCTATCAAATAGAATATTACCTATAAGGCGGCCTTTAGGAAACTTAAGAGGATACTTATAGATAAGCTAATCCTAATCTAGCCGGACCTCTTAAAGCCCTTTATTATCGAGACTAATACGTTATAATAGGCTATTAGTATAGTTCTTATATAAATAGGAATAGATAAAAAGTTATATCTAGTTACGTTTAATAGAAGAAAGTTAACTAGGGCTAAGTTAAATTATCCTATCTATAAAAAGGAGTTATTAGCTATTAAAGAAGTCTTACGTCTTTAGGATCGTTATATTAAAAATAGGACTTAAACGATAGTCGTAGCTGACTATACTAGCCTTTAGTACCTCTAGATAATAGTTACCTATAGTAAGCGTTTAGCTCGCTAGGTTAATAAATTTTAAGAGTATAATCTAAAAATTTAGTATCGGAAGGGATCGGATATTATTATCCCGGATACTTTAAGCAGACGGCCTAACTTTATTAGAAACGGCTCTACTAATATATCTAAATCCTAGCCGATTTAGGACGTATCTCTTATCGCTATTTAAGCGGAAATATCGTCTATACTAAATGTCCCTAAAGACGACTAGCTTACTATGTCTATATACTTTCTTAATACTAGAAAGTTACTAGATAATAAATAACTCTCGAAGGCTATCCGGAAGTATATATCTAAACTAAGTTTACGTCCTTACCCTAATAAGAGTAAGAGTAAGCGCTAGCTTATCTTTACCTATAATAATAGACTTTAAGCACTATATTTAGAGTCTATCTTTTATAGAGATCTAGTTTAACGCCTATATAATAAGTACGGCTACCTTAGTTAGCTAGGCCTAAACGGTATATTATATCTACGGGCGTAGTAGCCTTAAATATAGAAAGACGTTAACGTAATCCACGGCTCAGCGGCTCATACGGTCAGCGGCTCACCCCTCCAAAATCGCGTCTCACTCTACACGCCTACACCGATTCAACCAGCAGCCATACCACTAAAACGCTCTGAATACAGTCAGAAACTGGCCGAGTAGGAGGGCAGGATCCTATTAGCCCTTAAAGATATCGAGAGCGGCCGATTCTAATCTCTACGTGCTATAGCGAAGCTATACGATATATCATTGACTATAATACGGCGCCGCGCTAAAGGTATACCCTTACGCGTCGATTCCGCTCAACACCGCTATAAATTGACGGGCTTAGAAGAGGATTCGCTAGTTGAATGGATTCTCTCACTCGATTCGCGTGGGGCAGCGCCTAGGCACGCTACTATCCGAGAGATAGCTAATATCCTTCTCGCTGCGCGTGGCGAATCGCCTCCGCCTATAGTAGGCGTGAATTAGGTAATAACCTTCGTGGATCGCCGCGATGAGCTCCGAACACGCGATGCGAGACGCTACGATTACTAACGTGCCCAAAACGAAGATCCTCGGTGGATTCGCGCGTGGTTTAAGAGCGTGAAGCGCGTGGTAGAGGAGAATGGTATCCTAGTAGAGGATATCTATAACTTTGATGAGACTGGATTCGCGATAGGCCTTATATCTGCGTAAAAGGTGGTTACTCGAGCTGAATACTACGGTTAGCGCTCTATCCTATAGCTAGGAAACCGCGAATAGGTTACTGCTATCGAAGCTATCTGTGCTGATGGCTACTCGCTACCGCTATGCGTGATATTCGTAGGAAAGGTCTACATCGCTAGCTAGTTTGAATTAAATCTACCTAGCGATTGGCGAATCGAAGTCTCGAAGAATGGCTGGACTACCGATGAGATAGGCCTTCGCTGGCTACAAAAGCACTTTATCCCACACACAAATTCGCGCGTACGAGGTCGATATCGGCTACTGATTCTTGATGGCCACGGTAGCTATCTTACACTATAATTCGATAAGATCTACGCGGATAATAATATTATACCGCTTTGTATGCTAGCGCATTCTTCGTATCTACTCTAGCCGCTAGATATTAGCTGCTTCGCACCGCTAAAGCGTGCGTACGGTCGCTTCGTTAGCGATCTAGCCCGCGCTAGCTATAACCACATCGATAAGCTCGACTTCCTTGTAGACTACCTACGCGCGCGAGTCGAGGCCTTTAAGCCGTAGACTATATAAAATAGCTTCGCTGCTACCGGTATCACACCGCTTGATCCAGATCGTGTGCTAGCTAAGCTAAATATATCGCTTAACACGCCAACGCCACTAGGTAGCCGGCCAAGTAGCAGATCTAGCTAATTCACACTAAAAACGCCTAAGATAGTGATTCAGCTATAAAGGCAGGCTAAACGACTCAAAGATCTATTGAAATAGCGGTCAAATAGCCCTCCGTCGCCCTCAAAAACTGCTGTGGATCAGATTATCAAGAGTACCTATCTCGCGATGTATAGCGCTATATTACTGACAAGGAGCGATCTACGCAAGGAAGACAGGCAAGATCTCTGATATTGAGCGAAGCTATTGAGCGAGATAGCAGAGGAAAGAGAAAGAACAATATCAAGAAGGCCTATAAAGGCCACAAAAGGCAAAACCCACAAGGAAAGATCCTAACACAGCAAACACGGCAACAGCCGATGGAGGGGATCTCCATCACACCCCCCTCAGGACCAGCCCATAAGCCAATACACGTAGCTAGAAGGTCTCAATCTCATTGTAAACATATATATCGAATACATCAAATTCAGCAAATCAAAGCATTAAATAAAGTAGTAAATCAACAATTTAGTAAGCGCATCTTCAACAATCTTTCGCGGTCTTCCTAAAAAACGCCATTTAGCTTTGTTTTGGTCAAGATATCTATAGCATTATCTTTGCTAGGAATGTTAACTAGGGCAATAAGGTTCTTTTTAACTATATCTCGAACTAAGTGGTATCTCGTGCTAATCTATATCAATTTAGGGCTCAATTTGGGATTTGTGACGGCGGTAATAGCGTTATTAGAGTCATAATAAAGCGAAATAGGAACATTCTTATCAAAGTTCTTATCTTGGTTAAGTTTGGGAATCAATTATATCTCACTAGCTAACTAGTCTAAGAAAAGGTCTTCCTTAACTGCAGAACTTATAGTATAATATTTAGCTATCGTAGAAGATATAGTAATAATTTCTTAACGCTTTAAGGCCTATAAAATAGGCGCGCTAGTAAAGAACTAAACGTAGGCTTCTATAGATTTGCTATCTTCGGTATCTCCGTAAGAAGAATCTATAAAACCTTTAAGACTACGCGAAGAATCGTATCTAAAAGGTATCCTAAGGTCTAAAATACCAGCAAAATATTAAATTAAGTCTCTATATACTAGGAAGTCTTCTTTTCTCGGGGAAGATCCTCGTCGTTATAACTTTAATATAGTAGCGGTAATATTAGGGCGTGTTTTAATAGATAACTAACTAATCTTACCTATTATCTTCGAATAAGAACCCTTTTTAGCGTCGCTTTTTAGTTTATTAGGTTAAGGAATCTTCTAAGAAGGACTTATTAGGATCGGGGAAGGTATAGTATTTTTAAATCCGTAGTTACGCACTAAATCTATTAGATAGGCCTATTAATTTATAAGGATTAAACTATCTAGCTCTTTAAATACGTTATATCTAAGAAATCTTTTAAAGGGAAGTATCTTAAGTTTTCTTTTAGCTAATATACCCTCGCGGACCCGTTAAACTTTACTATTAATACCTATAGAAAAGATATTATTTATGTAGATAATAATAAAAATAGTGAATATATTATTAGTATAAACGTATAGTTTGACTAGTAAGGGCTTTAAACTAAGATCCTTTAAATCATTAGAAAATACTTCGTGCTATAAATAGCTAGCTTAACGAAGGCTATAAAGTACCTAATTTAAGACGTAGATAAATTCCTCTCTATAAGAGCTAAAGAATTTATGCCTTATTAGTTACTTTATAAAAATAACACGATTATTAATTATAGTATTTAAATAAGTACCTATAATATCTTATTACTCTCTTTTCTAACGGCGTAGTATAGTAAGTAAAATAACTAATTTTGCTACTACGTTAGAAGTAATAGGGGCGTAGCGCTTATTAGGTTAGAAATTAATACCTAGGGTTTAATAGTTTCTATAAACTACCTATCTTACTCGGAACTCTAGGATATAGCCCTTGCTATCTTATTTTAAATCGTAGACCTATTTATCTAGTAAGATTTTAGTACCCTTTAGTAGTAGTAGAATAAGATTTATAGTATTTAATACGGTAATCTTAGTTAATTAGACTTTTTCTGCCTTAAGCTATTAATCTGTAAAATCGGTTTTTATAGCTTTAAGATATATAGAAGGAATTTTAACTATTACCGACCGTATCTTTTCGGTAGTAGTATAATATATACTAAGACCTAAGTAATTATCTTTAATAGAAGTAGCGAAGAATAAACTTCCTCGGATTCTATTATCTTCTAATACTCTTATTTTTCCTTTATTAGTGTATCTAACTATACCTTCTAGTAATCTTCTTAGTTCTAGGTAACGAGAGCTTTAGCGTGCTAGCTCCGTTAATTTAGACCTATTTCTTCGTAAATTTAGCTATATCGGAATTATTGTAATTAGATCTACTAAAGATATCTCGCGAACTTCGCGTTGCGGTATCTAAGGAGGTTCTGATTCTTAGCGAATAACCTAAGATTAAGGAGTCTTATGAATTAGAATATCTAATGGTAGTACCGAATCTAAAAGTGAAGGAGTAAGTATAAAAGAAGGATTTTTAAATATATTTAGCTTCTTAATACTAGGAATCGGTTAATTAGGATTATAAGATTCACTAAATAAGCGCTTTACCGGTATATTTAGTAGTAATCCTCGAATTCTATAAGGCTTTAATAGCTTAGGATATAGAATTAGTGCTAATAGAATTTTTGGAGGAGCAGGCTATATTAATTAACGTTATTATAGCTTAAAAGAAAATTCGTTAGTGTTAACTTATTACGGAAACGGACCTATTCGAGGATTTTAGCGTCTTTCCGTAAGTATACGATCTATTTAATTTACAACATTAAATCGTTCCTAGTCTACCACAACACTTCTAGGATCTAAGATAATTAAATCTAGTCGAGTTTTAGGTCCTCTTTTATATAAGATAGTTAGCTGATTTTTAGGACGTTATTATAGTTATTAAATTTGACGTTCTTGTTGAATTAGTTATTACGGTCGGGACTAAGTTTAAGGAATTCGAGTAATTTAAGGAATCGGAGGATTTTAAGGATTTATTGTTAAATCTTTCTTACTAATAATAATTAGTTCTTATTACTAGCGAGATTCCTTCGTAGGTTCTTTATTAGTAATCTCTTAGATTTTATTATTAATAATTAGAGGTAATTCTTCTTAATCTTTTAATCTTCGAAGTATTAATAGTTCTTCCTAAAAAGTAATATCACGTCGAATAATAATCTATCTTTTAGTAGGGTCGTAGATCCGGTACTAGTGGCTATTTTCTCCTTCATAACTAACTAAATAACTAATCTATACCCTTAGAGACATTTTTCGGCCTTAAATCCGTTTCTTCTTTAGGATATATATATAGGCTTTTAAATACTAAACGCGCAAAAATCCTAGATCGATAGGCTCGCTTCTTCTAAGGCCTAAACCGTTATTCTATTTCTCTAGCGGCGATTTATCCTAGCCTAGGCAGTAGATTCGATTTAAAACGTAAGTTATAGTAATAGTAGCCTCTAGCTAAAGATAAGCTAGAGCGCTTAGAGTAGTAATCATTAAAGCCCTAATACCCTATATAATAATATAGCTAGAGACTTTAGTAATACTATTTTGCTTATAAGTATAAGGTGTAATAAGAGTAATAACCGTTCCTTTTTCTTTAATCTACTTAATAAATTTTAAAAGACCTATATCTCTATCTATTCGAATCTTATATAGCTATCTTCTAGTAATATTATGATTTCTTGTGGCTAATCTAATAAGTATATCTAAGGCATTAGATTTCTTTTTAATTAGTTACGTCTATCTAAATTAGGTATTATTATCGGTAGTAATTACTATATAGTTTGCACTACTAATACCTATAGGAATATATAATTATAGATTAATATAAATGAATTGCTATAGTATCGTGGCTCTTAGCTAAGGAATATAAGAGATAATCTTTTTAGCCTTTACTCGACGATATAGTTCATAGTTAAATATATTATCTCTATAGATATCATCACTAATTCGATAGTAATTAATCCTAATAGTCGGTTAACTAATATAACCTAGTCTAAAATACGCTAATTTAGGTATTATTATTATAAAAGTAAATGCCTAAGCAATAAGCGGAGAGGCCTTCTTTTTAGTAGCTAATAAAGGTCGAATTAACGAAGTATACAAAAATAGTATACCCCTTTTCCTATAGGTAAAGCTAGAATCTTTGACTTATTACTAGGATCCACGAAGACATTCTTCTAATCTTTCTAACCTATATTATAGTCGTAGAATATCCTCGTAGTTAACAATAAATTAAATAGACCTTCTAGAACGTATTCATATTTAATATCTAGATTAATAATAACACGGTTAGGAAAAACTAAATTGATTCTTATAACTACCTTGCCTAAGGATATAAGAGATTGGCCTTCTAAGGTCTAATATCTATAGCCTTTGTCACCTTAGTAGGCCTAAAAATTAATTAAAGTATCACTATTAATATAAATCGTTCTTAAAGCTCCTAAGTCTACGATCTATTTACCTCGGCTACGAGTAACTATTATTATTAAAAGAGGAATTAGTATATTTTAGTCTACTCTAGTAGTATAGATAATCGTAGGACTTAGTCTTCCTTTATCGAAGTTATATTTAGGGCCTAATAGTTTATATCTAGAGTTAAACTAGTTATTAATATCGATTATTATGTTGGTTAATAACTTATTAATATCGGATATATCTTCGTTATTATTATAAACGGCTAACGTGCTATAGTAATATTCTAAATCGTCGTTATTACTAATCGTAATAGCAGAAGTTCCTTATTTTTGTTGAACTTATTAAAGAATTAAACTAGTTTAAGCTATCTGACTAGTTTAAGCTATTTGTGGAGTTAGCGGTTTTATTATAATAACGGGTTA
The DNA here is from genome assembly GCA_003852855.1 of Penicillium sp. MT2 MMC-2018. Lineage (NCBI taxonomy): Eukaryota > Fungi > Ascomycota > Eurotiomycetes > Eurotiales > Aspergillaceae > Penicillium > Penicillium sp. MT2 MMC-2018. The sequence goes on along the minus strand of PZKB01000286.1, from coordinate 1,655 downwards.
AGTAGTTAATGTTGATAAAGGTGTTTGTGTTTAAGATATTAGAGTTAATATTAATAGTGTACCTAGCTAGCTAGGTAAATTTGAATTTGAGAATAGCGGGTTCGAACTGCTATCTTTACGAATCCTATTCTCGAATTTTTCTTTGTAATCGTTAGGACGTGTAGCTATTAGATTATCCTTGTTTCTCTATAGGAAATTTACCTAAATACCTTTAATAGGTTTCTAATTCGCCGGTCGATACTTGATAATAAGGTATAGGTAGTTTTTAACTACGTAACTAGATCTTATATAAAAGGCGTAATTACTATTAGGTATTGTCTAGTTATCACCGTTAATCTAGTCCTCTACCTACTTCTTGATAGTACTAAAGTTATTAGATCCTTTTATAAATAGGAGAGAATTCTTTAGAGGCTAGTATTCACTATTATTATTATTAGTTCGGCCTTAATTCCTAGTCTTATTACTATTATTAGTAACTAGGGCTATAGCGAATATCGGTCCGAGCTTATAAAGCTTATTAAGAACCTTATTAAATAAACTAAATAAATCCTTAGCCTTAAATTATCTTATCTATCTTAGCGAATTTCTTCTTATAGGCGGTATATCTCGTAGCTATTATTATAGGATTATCGGATTCGATCTCGTGAAGTATAATTTAAGTAATAATTGTAGGGGATATTGTTATACGCTCTTCTATCTTAGTATAAGCTTCTCTAAAGGTAGTAACGAATTTAACTAGTAAAGAGAATTTCGAACGACGAAGATTCTAGAATATAACGATATCTCTATAAGCAGTATTATATCCTATGAAGTTAAGAACCTTCTTTAGTAAGATAACGTATTCGTTAGCAAAATCATAACGGTAATAGGTGGTTTAAATTAATCTATTGATATCTTTAGGAATTAACTAAAATAGCTAGGTCTAGATCTTCTTTGAAGTCTTAACCTATCTAGCCGTATAAGGAGATATTTTATTAGGCCGCTTAATATCTCTATTAAGAAAGCAGTGCAAATTTAGTTAACGAAGGATTCGGGTAGCATCATTAAGCTAAATATCAAAATCCTAGGTATTTACTAGGGGATCCAAAGGGTTAAGGGTAAATTCTTTAGGGGCATTAGTGATCTATATAATAGGGCCTATAGTAGTAGTATCAGCAACAAAATCATAATAATCCTGCCGAGCTGTATAGCACCTTATAAAGGTTGAATCTTGAATAGATGTTATTTTAAAAGTTAAAGGGGTTTATCCAATACCAAAATCTAGGTGAGGAAATTAAATGGTTTAGCCAGTACCACACTCTGGTGTAAGGCAAATTAAGGGTTTTGGAATCAGTGGTTTAGCTAATAGGGCAATATTGAATTAAGTGTCAAGTCAAAATCAGCGATCGGGCGCATAACCTGACAAGGAGCGATCTACGCAAGGAAGACAGGCAAGATCTCTGATATTGAGCGAAGCTATTGAGCGAGATGGCAGAGGAAAGAGAAAGAACAACATCAAGAAGGCCTATAAAGGCCACAAAAGGCAAAACTGACAAGGAGCGATCTACGCAAGGAAGACAGGCAAGATCTCTGACATTGAGCGAAGCTATTGAGCGAGATGGCAGAGAAAAAGAAAGAGAAAGAACAACATCAAGAACGCCTATAAAGGCCACAAA
>PZKB01000285.1:0-21465 GCA_003852855.1 Penicillium sp. MT2 MMC-2018 | reverse complement strand
GCCGAAAGGCCTAGGAAAGAAATGTACCCTTATAACCGGAAGGTTCTAGGGATAATATCCTCCCCTACTTAACCTAAACTCGTCCTCGAGTTTCGAAGGTCACGAAACCTCACGAACGTAAAAGGCCACGAGAAGATAATAAATATAAAAGAGAGTCTAAAAGGGGTTAGGTTCCACCCTAAAGTCTTAGTCTATCCGAAGGTTAGAAGGGCTTCGGACGTAGACGAATAAAGAAATATAGGCTCTCACTAAAATATAGTCGCTAGCGACTAACGAGAAATTTTAAATAAAGAAAGATCTTAATATATATACTAGTAAATCCCCCGACCGTAACCATCTTCTTCTTTTTCCCTAAAGTCCTTAGTTAAGAGAACAAAATTGCTAAAGTCTTCTAAGTCCTTAAGTTAATCCTAACTATCTAAGTCTAACACTATAGGTATATCTTTCTAATCTTCTTCTATTTACTTTTATTAATAGTTAAATAGCTTCGCCTATTTCTAACGCGTCTCTATCTAAGGTCTCGGAAGTTTCTGATATCGAGCTTCTAACTATCTCGGACTTTAGTCCTAGAGAAGAATTCCGTGCCTAGGCTCTAGGGACTAAGCCTCCTATAAAGCGAGTAAAAGGCCCTAGTCGCTTCTTTTTATTCGGAGGTAACGCCGGCGATGATACTAGAGAGGGTTCTAGTATAACTAAGGCCGTCGATAACTAGGGTCGAGCAGAGGCCTTTAATTCCGCTATAGAATAGACTATATATAAGGACGCTAGTGAGTATTTAATAACGTTCTTTCTCGATAAGATACTAACGAAGTCTTCTAGAATTAACTAGTTTAGATACGCGCTATAATCCCTTAAAGAGCGGTTTTAACTCTAGATCTAATAAGGAACTAGTTAAAGCGGTTAAAATTATCTAGGATATTAACTAGTATATAGGTAAAGGCCTAAAGCCTTACGCTATATCTAGTCGTTTACGGGCCTATCTAGTTTAGTAAGTAGGTAAGGGGGCCCTAGATAGCGAAGTATATAACTATTATAATAACGGGAAGGGTCCTTTCGTAAGCTACTAAGTTCTAGCCGTAGATAGTAGAATTCCGTTTAACGGTGCTTATAGTAACTATAGCTTTAACTCGGCCGGTATTAGATATTCGCTCCGAGAAGGAAATAGCCTAGTGAAATAGGTAAGGGACTATATCGCTAAAACTAACCTAGTATAGGAACTATTAGGAACGCTCGTTACTAAACGTACTTAGTCGACTAAAGATAAAGGGAAGGGACCTAAGAAAGAGAAGGAAAAGGAAAAGGATAGTAATAGAAGTAAGGAAAAGCCTTCTAAAGTAAAGAGAAAGGAGAAGAAGAAGATATATTTCGAGAATAAATAGTTTAAGAATCCTTTAAACGACCTAGTAGTATAAAGTACCAAAAACTTTATACTAGCTAGTAAAGCTTATAAAGCTCTTATAGAAGTTATTAAAGAGGCTAAAGTCGCCTAATAAATTCTTAAGACTTAGCTAATTAAGTATAGCTAGCTTAATAAGTCCGAAAGCTCTTCGTCGGAATCGGAAGAAGAGACAGATTCGAATCCTTTTAGGGAGGAGTATAAGAAGTAGAAGCGTAATCTTAAGGATAATTAAATAGTAGTTTATATTAGGTCTCTATCGAATATATTTTATTTTCCTTTTATTAGGTCTTAGCCGTAGGAATTATAATAGTAAAAGGACTATTAAAAAACGTCTATTCCTAGACGTTAGCGTCCCGAGGTCTATCTATAGATAGTGATAGATAAACGTCTTTATCCTTATCCGAGTTATTTTTAGAGGATTAAATTTTATCCTAATCCTCTACCTTTCTTCCTACTTTCTTATTCGCGGCGTTAACTCGTTTCTGACGCTAGTTAAGAACGTTCCTAGCGATTTAGCCCTCTTATACTTATTTCGGGTATATACTATCTACCTAGTTAAGTTTAAATTATTCCTATTCCTCTCGAGTAAACGTTAAAAGGTCTTAGTAGGAAGAGGAGGTATTATCTCGCTAAATAACCTTTAAGATCTCAGGCTTCTATAAGTTTAAACCCTTACGCCGGAGGGTAGCTTACGTTACTAGCGAAGACTATAAAGCTTTTAGATCGCTTACGTTCGCTCCTAGAAGCTAAGATCTATTAATTAAAGTATAAAGTATACATCTGTTAGGCTCCGCTAACGTATAAGTACTAAGTAGATAGGTAGAAAGGATTTTATAAGAGCCGAACTACTTTAATTCGTACTTTTACGGAGCTTTATTTCGAACTAGTACCTAATTATCTAGTTTAAAGCTCGTCTTCGTAATAAGACTATTATAAACGCGATTTATCCGAATAGCGCGCGTTAGTAAAAGTTTATTTACTTTTATCCGCGCGTCGCTAAGATTTTAAAGTTCCTTAGCCCTTTCTATAAATAATAGAATATCTTATAATAAATTATTATTAGGTAAATATAGATAGACGCTATATACTAAATAAAATAGGCTAAGTCCGGTTATAGTATACTCCCGGATCTATATAGTAATAACCGCTTAAGGTAGATATAGATCCTATACTCTTATTAGTTTTCCTATAAGGTACTTTATTAATATATAACCTAATAGTCTATTTAAGTTTTTAACCTTTCCGTTTATATAGGGGTAATAGGGAGTAGTCGTTTAATATTATATTTTTAAAAGTTCTAGGTAGTAAGGAACCGCTCCTAAAAGTAGATTAGGTCCGTTATCTAAAAGTATTTCTAGGGGTATACTAAAATTTATAAAAATTTATTTATGCAAAAATCGACTAAGTTCTTCTTCGGTAGCTTCTAGAATAGCTTTTATAACTAGCTAGCTAGTAGTGTAGTTAATAGCCGTAATGACAGAAAAATTGTCACATGATATATCCGTTAGGCCAAAAATGCACTATAGGCAGTCTTAGCTATCATGAATCTACTATTATGCTTCAGGACCTCTGTCTATCTCCTTTAGGGCTAAACTTGCCCCGCCTCGAGTTGCTTAGATAACCACGTCTAGGGGACCGCTTACATCATACTATATGATAGCTAACACACCCCCTCAGGATCTAGCGAAAAGGACTGGAGGTAGATCCTGAATGCTGGACCTTCGGATTAGTCATACCCGTGTTTTCTTGGCATTGGAGCCCACAGGACAGCCGTCAGAACGTCTGAAGAGAGATGGCTGGGGTTCGAACCAGTGACTTTGAACCCATGACATAATCCTGTAACCGAGGGTTTGCTACCATGACAGAAAAATTGTCATATGATATATCCGTTAGGCCAAAAATGCACTATAGGCAGTCTTAGCTGTCACGAATCTACTATCATGGTTCAGGACCTCTGTCTATCTCCTTTAGGGCTAAACTTACCCCGCCTCGAGTTGCTTAGATAACCACGTCTAGGGGACCGCTTACATCATACTATATGATAGCTGACACGTAATTATCTAGCGATTGCTATTCGGAGTTATTAGAAGCCTTCCGATTAAGTCGATTCCCTATCTTTTAAACGGATAGATATTTAACTTTACTAAATATTAAGGAGCTTCTCGTTCTAAAGCCTCTTATAAACCTTATAATACTTAGTAACTTAGATAAGAGTGTATATAAACCTTAACGTCTTTCTGTATTTAAGGCTACTATACCTATAGACGTAATACACTATTTAGGCCTAGCTAACTAAGGTAGCCGTACTTATTATATAGGCGTTGAACTAGATCTCTACGAAAGATAGGCTCTAAATATAGTACTTAAAGTCTATTATCGTAGATAAAGATAAGCTAGCGCTTACTCTTACTCTTATTAGGGTAAGAACGTAAACTTAGTTTAGATACGTATTTCTAGATAGCCTTTAAGAGTTATTTATTATCCGGTAACTTTCTAGTATTGAGAAAGTATATAGACGTAGTAAGCTAGTCGTCTTTAGGGACGTTTAGTATAGACGATATTTCCGCTTAAATAGCGATAAGAGATACGTCCTAAATCGGCTAGGATTTAGATATATTAGTAGAGCTATCTCTAATAAAGTCAGGCTATCTACTTAAAGTATCTAGGATAATTATATCCGATCTCTTCTAATACTAAATTTTTAGATTATACTCTTAAAATTTATTAACCTAGCGAGCTAAACGCTTACTATAGATAACTATCGTCTAGAGATACTAAAGGCTAGTATAGTCGGTTACGACTATTATTTAAGTCCTATTTTTAATATAACGATCCTAAAGGCGTAAGGCTTCTTTAATAGCTAATAACTCCTTTTTATAGATAGGATAATTTAACTTAGCCCTAGTTAACTTTCTTCTATTAAACGTAACTAGATATAACTTTTTATCTATTCCTATTTATATAAGGACTATACTAATAGCCTATTCTAACGTATTAGTCTTAATAACGAAGGGCTTTAAGAGGTCCGGCTAGATTAGGATTAGCTTATCTATAAGTATCCTCTTAAGTTTCCTAAAGGCCGCCTTATAGATAATATTCTATTAGATAGGACGGAACTTTTATTTAAAAAGTTCTATATCCGATTCCTTTAATAACTTATATAGGTGAACGTAAATAGAAGTAAATCCTCGAATAAACCGATAATAATACGTTACTAGACTAAGAAATTAATAAAGTTTATAGATATTCTAAGGCCTTAGCTAATTTTTAATAATATCGACTTTCGCTAATATTAGCTTTATCTAGCTATTACTAATAATATAACTATAGAAATTAAGTTAGTTAGTAGTAAACGTATATTTTTTAGGTTATATAATTAACCTTTCCTTTCTAAGCACTTCGAAGACCTTTTTAAGGTATTCGTAATACTCTTCCTTAGTTTTTAAATAGATTAATATATTATTAAGATAGGTAAGGACGAATTTACCTAGAAATAGTCGAAGGGCTTTATTTATTATCGTTTAGAAAGTAGTAGGAGCGTTATAAAGTCTAAAAGGTATTATAAGCTATTTATACTTACCCTAAATCGTATTAAACGCTATTTTCGGAATTAACTATTCTAATAAACGTACTTACTAGAATCTAGAAGTAAGGTTAATCTTAAAGAGTATATAGGCGTCTCCGACCTAATCTAAAAGGTCCTAGATTCGTGGTAGAGGATATCTATTTTTAAGCGTAACTTAATTAAAAGTATAGTAATTAATATATATCCGCTACTTACCGTTTAACTTCTTAATAAAAAGAACTAGGAATCCTTAAGAGCTCGCGGATAGTTAGATTAATCCCTTTTTAAGGAGGAGATCGATCTAAGATATCTACTTATATATCTTCTTATCCGATAATAGATATAAACTAATATTAATAGGCCTAGTATCCCTTATAATAATATTATAATCTACGGCACGTTTAGGAGAAAGATCTTCTAGTATATCTTATCTAGTAACGTCCGCGTATCTTCGTAATAAATCACAAATTTTTAGATCCGGATATTATAGAAGGTTATCGATAGTTTAAAGACCTCGAATTATTATAAAATAACCGGACGCTCCCTTTTTCTTAAGAGCACGACGAGCTTAGTAGCTACTTATTAGGCTAATATAGGCGGACTTAAGCTCTTTATCCTAGAAGGGACTAAGAGGTTTAATCTAGTAAGAACGTTTATAATCTTAAAGCGTTAGTTCTAAAGTAACCTAATTAATATAGGGGTTTTTAGCTATAAGGAAATCCTATCCTAATATAAATTTAAAACCTAGAAGTTTAAGGATCTACGCTTTTAGGTATCCTTTCTAAGAACCTATACTAACTAGTAGCTAAATAGAAGTATTTATAAAAAGTTAATCTCTATTAGGTATTTAAACGCGTATAGTCGAAGTCCTTCGAGGCGGTAGAAGCTTAGCCTTGAATTTCTTTATAACTATAGAAGAAATAAACGTATATAACGTACTACTATTAAGAAGGGTATAGACGCTAACTTCCTACTCTATTCCTAATACTAAATAGTAGAATATAAGAGAATCTCCTATAGTAAATAAGGAAGCTTCTTTAATAGTCTACTTTAGGTCGAGAATATCCGACCTAAATAGTTTAAGGACGCTTATTACTTTTATATAACCGACGAGCGCGTCTAACTCGTCTAGCCGTCCGCGTTTTTTAGCTTTTTGTCCTTATTCCTTTTATCCTTATCCTTCTTCCCCGAGCTTTTACAATCCCTTCTAATATAACTAAATTAGCTATATTTATAGTATTTTAGACCTTTATTACTATAACTAGATGTTGGCCGGTGAGGTCTCTGGTCAGATGACCTCGTTAGTGGCCTGAGCCGTCAGGCCATTATCCCTTCGTCAGTAGCTAAGGCCCTCGGCCTAACTGCTGCCTGATTCCTTAGGCATCCGCTTTATTCTGCAGAAAAGATCTATCTCATTTCTTCTGCAGAAGAACCCTGTCTTTACATGTTAATCTTCAATAGATTCGTCCTTACCCCTCCTTAAAGCAATAACATCGGATGCAACATCCAACTTCCCTATCGTATTCATCTGATGTATTTGCTTATTGCGGACCCCTCTGGTCCGAATCCCCTTCTTATTAATTTAAATCCTGTGTCAATCTTTACACTGTGATGTTAGCTATAAATATAGCTATCTTTTGCATATTATTAAGTTAGTTAGTTGAATCTCACTACGCAGTTAAGTCTTAGTTAAATCTATCTTACTTAATCTACAAGATCTCTACTTATTTAAGTCTTCCTTATCTTAGTCTTTACTACTTGTTAGCTACCAGACCACCTAGAGCCATTTATCTCATCTTTACCTTCGGTAGAATCTTCACACCTTAGTAAGCATCTTTTATACTGACTGCCCTTACGTATCTTCGCTACGTGACACCGGCAACTTAGCGGACTTCATCGCTTCTTACTTCTTACCTAGAAGCACCACGAAGTCTGATAGTTATAAGCCCGAGTCTACTCTAACTAAAGATTTCATCGCATCTTTCTATCCTTTAGTCCAATCTCCGACCGTATTATCTTGCTTAGTCAAGACCTTTCGTCTCATCTTTCATTATCTTCCATCTTCTATTCTTCGCTATAGCTAAGACCAACTAGTAAACCATTAACCTAAGGACCCCTAACGATTAGGTTCCTTAGTATATACTGTTAAAGATATAAGCCACGATATAGAATATATAGTAATATATCGATCCCGAAGCGGCATTAATATCTCTTCTACTGCCGCTAGTCTTACCGATCTATCCTACTACTAAAGATATTAAGGCAGGAGCTCGTAGCCTTATAGAGCTTAATAATAAGGAATAGTCCTTATATAAGCTACTTATAGGCGAGTATAACCGCTAGCTTACTACCTATAATATATATCTTAAGGCAGTTAATAGGCTAGGCTAGGGTATTCGAAGGTCTATCTCAAGCGAGAACTAGCGCCTTATCCTCACACAATCCCTACGTGACGCTATCCTCACGCTTTAACGTAACTTTACTCTAACAGATATATCTCGTATACGGCACGTGGCTAAGCGCTAGTCAGCCCTATACAATCAACAGCTACTAAAGACTAACTTTAACGCGTAGATCTATAAGTGGTAGGTCTGCTACACTAAGGCCTTAGATATAGGATTAGATAAATTCAGACGCCCTAAGCGAATCTCTGGCGACTTCCTTAAGGCAATTGCAGGCGTTTCATCTGAATTCGCTACTATTTAGACGAATCAGATCCATAATACTAAGAGACGCGGCGAGCTAGTGCCAGATTTTCCAGAGCTCATTAACCGCTATACGGACCACATTCGCATATCGCCACCGCGCTACGCGCCTAGGCTAGCCTATACCACGTTTCAGGGCAGGGAAGCCAATAGTAACAACGCTAGCAACAACGCTAGCAATAACGCTGGCAACAACGCTAGTAGCAACGCTGGCAAGAAGCGATATCGTTGCCTATATGAATTAGATCCTGATCAGGGTAACCACAACTTTGCCGATTACCCTTATATCAACCCGGCTATTAGGCTAGCTAGCTGGAAAGGCTAAAGAGAAGTAAAGGACCGCTTTAAGAGGGCAGCGGTAAGGAGCCCGCCCTTTACTAGGTCTTATAAGAGATATTTAGATAAGTATCAGCTAAATCGCTAGAAGCAGCCTAATCTATAGCAGGAATCAACATCGGATGAAACGGCTAGCTAACGCGCTAGATTCGCTATATTTATACCAAAGATAGCTATCACCGAACTACTTAGTATATTAGATAATATAGCCCTTAGCGCCTAGGCTAAATCACTGGCTAAATCGCTAGCTAACGATATATAGTGCTACGATACTGGGGTAACACTATATATCTATAATAACCGTGCCCTCCTTTCGAATTACCGGCTAGCGGTCTCATCGGTCCTAGTTAGCAATACAGAGACTATAATTCTAGGCTTTAGCACCGTTAACTTAAAGCTAACAGATAGCCTAGATAGCACCTCGTTCCCGTTGCTTAAGGTTGCCTATACGCCAGGGTTTTATCTTAACTTATTATCTACTAACCGTGCTACTAACGCTAGTATCTTCCTACGTGGTAAAGATAGCCTACTTAAGGAAGTAAATAGCACGCCTATCTACTGACTTAATCGTAGATCTAGCGTATATCTAATTCGATAGGACACTACTACGCCTAACGGCACGCTAACCTTAGGTCTTCACGCGGTAAACCACGTCCGTTCCGTCCTATCTTTAACACGAGACCTCGGCAACTTCGCTCTTATATTATCCTACGAACCAAAGCAGTTAAAGGGTTTATCCGATCTCTAGTACTGTCGACTAGGCCACGTTAGCGATAAGGTCATTAGCTACCTTAAAGCGTATTTATCTAATATTATGGTTAAATCTTTAACCACGCTAGCCGATATATATAAGGTTTATAAGGTAACTAAGGCTAAACGTCAGATATCACGCTAGCTAATCGTCTATAATAGGCTAGTTAAAGCAATTCACTAGGATCTTATTTATCACGTGCTATCGTTAGCTAGGACCTCCTATCTTTCACACTCTATTAATCCCGTTACTAAGTATTAGTTTAGTGACGATATCGGCACTAAGGACTAATACGCTAAGTCCTTATTCGCCTAGATTAAATTCATCTAAACTTAATTTAATTTAACGGTCCTCACGATTTATATAGATAACGAGACGGTACTTATCCTATCTCTTTTATCCGAAGCTAGGTCCCGAGGCCTTAACCTAGAGCTATCGCTATCTTACACGCTAGAGCAGAACCCCTTCGCGGAACGATACGGCGCATTAATCTTAGCGATGAGCCGCTAGATGGTTAAGGATGTAGGCCTACCGAGCTATCTCTGGCCCGAGGCAGCTAGGACTTCGATATATATTTAGAATCGTATCCTATATAGATCTCTTAGCTAGCAGTCACCCTCCGAAGCCCTTTCATCTTATCTTGGCGATAGAGCGCTATACTGGCTATAGGCTAAACCTGACCTTTTAAATCTTCGAATCTTCGGCTACAAAGCCTTCGTCTGTATCAAAAATATCCCAAGGATAGCTAAGCTAGCGCCTCGCGCTGCTATCGGCTTCCTCGTTAGCTATTATATATTAAATATCTAGCGTATCTAGATACCCGCTAAACGCCGTATTATTCGCGCTCGAGACGTTGAATTTAATAAGACTTAGTTCTTCGCTAATAAAGCGCCTTTCCCTATTTAAATTCTTAACGATTCATCCTAAGTCATTACCACGTTAGACGAATCAGCTTTAACACGTATCCTTAATAAGATTAATATCCCTGATATCTCTATATCGACTAATTCAGCGTAGCCTGACCTAGGGGGTAGTAGCTAGGATATATTCGGCTAACCTACGTAGTAATAATAGCAAGATCAGTAGGACTAGGTCCTTAGAGATACGCCCCTTACGCCTAAAGAGCCGATATATAACAAATTCAGTTAACTAGCTAGTCCTACCGACTAGGACCCTTCGCCTTTATAGCTAATATAACTAATAGTCCTAATTAATAACACTAACTTTAATATATTAGGCTATAAGCCGTTATTTACTACCACGCTACTTATCGGCAAGAGATCTTACTCTGATTCACTAGAGCTACTAGATCTAGGTTCGGATAAAAAGCGCCCTCGCGTTAACTTAGCGGCATTCTTTTAGGCCTTCGCGGCTAGTAGCCAATCGCTACTAGGTAAGCTATCGATATTAGCTATTTAGCCGCCGCCGCTAGACTATTATCATCTTCGCGAGCACCCTTATCGAAGGGAATTCATCTTAGCTATAGATATTAAATTCAATAAGCTTCTTTAGATAAATATATTCGAACTAGTTAGCGCTAGCCTTATTTAGTAGGTATACGCGCGGGAGTGCGGTAATATTAGCTAGAAGCACTGCCCTCGGTACTAAGTTATCCCTTTACGATAGGTCTATAACTATAAATCGGATAAAACGGGCTACGTTACACGCTTTAAGGCCCGCTTATGCGTCCGAGGTAATATCTAAGTCCCTAACCTATAGGACACGCGTACGAGTACCCTTATAGCACGTACCTTTAGGACCCTTATCGCTATTATCACCACGTTTAACCTAGAGACCTTTTAGATAGATATAGTTAACGCTTTTTTAAATAGCACGCTTAAAGATAAGGTCTACTACTAGTACCTACCCGGTATAGGATCTTATAGTAAGTAGTTAAGACTAAAGCGTGCCCTATATAGCCTTCGAATTACTAGTAAGTGCTAGGAAACTGATATTAGGGCTAAATTAGTGTCTCTTAGCTTCTAAACCTACCCTAAAGACCCTTCGCTATATTTAGATAGTAAGATAATTATTATGGTATTTGTTGATGACTTCCTTGCCGCATTCCATTCATCCGAATCTCGCCACGCTTATCGTATCAGAGATCTCCTCGAGAAGGAATTTAAGATAAAACGTAGCGGTAAGCTTACTTAATTCATCGGGATTCGTATTACACGCTATCGGCCGACCCGAAGGACCTAGATCAGTCAAGCTATATATATCGAGAAGATAGTAGTAAGATTTAACCTATTTAGCTATCGCCCTTACTATACGCCTCTTCTATCTGATATCTCTTAGATCCTCTAACCTACTAAGTCACTACCTGATCCGAAGTTAGTTTATCTATATCAATAGAAATATAGCTTAACTCTCTTCCCCGCTATTTAGACCTAGCCGGATACTGCTTTTGCTAATCAGGTCCTTGCGCGGTCCCTTACACGCTACACTGACTAATATCTTAAAGCTACAGACTATCTAATATTATATCTCTATACCACTAGAGACCTTAGTATCTATTATGATAGGATAAAACGTTATATAGCCTTTACTGCTACTTCGGATATAAGCTTCGCCGATAACCTGGACCGCCGAAGCTCCGAGGGATTTATCTTTTGCCTATTCGGTGGCCTAATTAAGTAGCTAGCTAGGAAGTAGCGCACTATTTTAACGTTAACTACCGAGGTAGAGCTGCTGGCCGTTAGCTACGTAGCTAATTATTAGATAAAACGCCTGTTTCGATTTATCCGATTTGACCCTAACTACCCCGAGGTGATTTACTGTGATAACTAGTAAATAGTAGACCTTCTGATGCGTGAGAGGTCTATCTTCTAAACGAAGCTTCGTTACGTTGATATTTACTGGCTTTAGGTGCGCTAGGAGGTATAGGTAAAGCGCCTACAGATCGAATAGCTTAACACGTCAGAGATGCTAGCTGATGGCCTGACTAAGCTATTAACGCGTATGAAGCATAAAGCCTTTATACGCTAGATTAGGATAGAACCAGTGCCATCGAAGATCACCGTTTCGTCTAGTCCTCTAGTATATTCGCTGAAGAACTGAGGGGGTGTGTTGGCCGGTGAGGTCTCTAGTCAGATAACCTTATTAGTAGCCTGAGCCGTTAGGCTATTATCCCTTCGTTAGCAGTAAAGGCCCTCGGCCTAACTGCTACCTGATTCCTTAGGCATCTACTTTATTCTACAGAAAAGATCTACCTTATTTCTTCTACAGAAGAACCCTATCTTTACATATTAATCTTCAACAGATTCGTCCTTACCCCTCCTTAAAGCAACAACATCGGATGTAATATCTAACTTCCCCGTCGTATTTATCTGATGTATTTGCTTATTGCGGACCCCTCTAGTCCGAATCCCCTTCTTATTGATTCAAATCCTATATCAATCTTTACACTGTGATGTTAGCTATAAATATAGCTATCTTTTGTATGTTATTAAGTCAGTCAGTTGAATCTCACTACGTAGTTAAGTCTTAGTTAAATCTATCTCACTCAATCTGCAAGATCTCTACTCATTTGAGTCTTCCTTATCTTAGTCTTTACTACTTGTTGGCTACCAGACCACCTAGAGCCATTCATCTCATCTTTACCTTCGGTGGAATCTTCACACCTTAGTAAGCATCTTTCATACTGACTGCCCTCACGTATCTTCGCCACGTGACACCGGCAACTCAGCGGACTTCATCGCTTCTTACTTCTTACCTAGAAGCACCACGAAGTCTGATACTAGAACCGTTTATAGCCGTTAGATCTATCGGATCTCTATCGGTTTCTTAAGTATAGCGTTAAATATAAGCTACTATTATCGCGCTACGTTCGTACTAAATAAAATAGTTAATAGTATCCTTTAGGGTTATCGGATATTCCCGGTCTTCCGCCTACTTCTAAAGGTTAAGTTTAGCACCCTTTTGCAAAAAGTAAATAATAGCGTCTTCCGGAAGCGTGACTTCAGTATTAACCGCGGCCTATTATAAGGTTATAGTATATTTAGTAAAGGGTTAGTTCTATCCTTACCGGAGACCTATAAGTCTATCCTAACGCTTTTTAGGACTAAGATATTTAGAAAATTTATATATAATCTAATCTTTATAGTCCTACCACGTCCGTATAAGAGTACCGTACGAGCTAATCAGTTACTACTTATAAGTTATCTAGGCTTTCGTAGCTTTTCCCTTTAGAGCTCCCCGGCCGTAAATAATCTTATCCGTATCTTTAATCTACGTTCCGGCTAAGTACTTAACTTCCTTAAAGAAGCGTTCGTAATCCCTAAGATACTCCTATATAGCGTTATCCTTAATAATACCCGAATATTCGCGGATAGGTAGAATCTTCTTTAGGAGTACTTTCTTAAGAGTAAGCTAAGTAGCTAAAGACGAATTACGTATAAAAATACCTTATAGAGAATTTAGAGTAGGCATAGTTTTAGCTAAAGAAGAAGTAGAAGTTTCTATCTACTATTATTAACTAATAGACGTATTTCGTTATATAACTCCGTAAGCTATAGTCTTTACTATATTAACGTATTAAGTTAGGTCCGGCGTAAAACGGATATAATTATATAAGTCCGTTAATATTATATCTAGTAGAAGAGCAAGAGTATTAAGGGTCTCTAGAGAAGGAAGACGTTCGAAAGGAACTTATAGAAGTCCTTAAGTATAAGTATATTTATCACTATCTAAGGTAAATCTTTCGTTACCTTCTATTTATAAATCTATAATAAGATAAAATCGTCGATAAATTTCCTTTTTAGAAACGTTCGTCAGAGATATTTTTTTAAGAAAAGTACAATTTAAAGCATAACCTTTCTCTTATTAAAGTAGTACGAAGGCCTTAAAAGATCGCGGAAGTCTTCGAAAGCTTCTAAGATTTTACTTCTAGTATAGGTTAACGTCTTATCGTTATAACTTAACTAGAAGGATATCCTAGCGTATAATAAAAGCGACTATATTCGAGAATCCTATAACTTAGAAGGTTATTTACTCGGATAAAACGGATAAAAACTTCCGATAGGTATTCTAAAGAAACGTTAAGGAGCGTTTAAAAACTTTCCGCTACTAAACCCTAGTGTTAATAAGCGACCGAGATTTTTCGGGGTCAAACAGACTCCCTAATTTCTCGCGCTAGAGAAGGATCTCGTTAACGACACTTTAAGGCTAGAGGGTTCAAAAGTAACTAAAAGGTACCTAGAAATCCTTAAAATAGATTAAAGAGGACCGTTTAAGGGCGGTTCCTTAAATAAGGACTCATGTCCCGTAGCGAGAGTAAGCACCCGCCTAAGGGCGGCCGTAAAAGGCTAACCTCTAAGGGTTTACTACTAGATATAATCCAAAAGGGAGATGAGATATGTCTATTAATATCCGGAAAAGATAGAGACTATATACTAAAGGAAAGGATGCAGCCGTAAGGCCGCACGTGACCGTAGCCGAAAGGCCTAGGAAAGAAATGTACCCTTATAACCGGAAGGTTCCAGGGATAACATCTTGCCTGTCTTCCTTTACGTAGATCTCCTTAAATTTCTTATCCTTAATAGTGTTTCTCGGTCCTCCTAAAAAACGCCTTTTAGCTTCGCTTTAGTAAGGATATCGGTAGGATTATCTTTCCTTAGAATATTAACTAGCGTAACTAATCTTTTCTTTATATAGTCGCGAGTAAGATAGTACCGTATACTAATCTACGAGAGCTTTATAACGTACTTCACCGGTCACCCGGTGTTAGCCGGTGAGGTCTCTGGTCAGATGACCTTGTTGGTGGCCTGAGCCGTCAGGCCATAATCCCTTCGTCAGTAGCTAAGGCCCTCGGCCTGACTGCTGCCTGATTCCTCAGGCATCCGCTTTATTCCGCAGAAAAGATCTATCTCATTTCTTCTGCAGAAGAACCCTGTCTTTACATGTTAACCTTCAACAGATTCGTCCTTACCCCTCCTTGAAGCAACAACATCGGATGCAACATCCAACTTCCCCGTCGTATTCATCTGATGTATTTGCTTATTGCGGACCCCTCTGGTCCGAATCCCCTTCTTGTTGATTCAAATCCTGTGTCAATCTTTACACTGTTATGTTGGCTATAAATATGGCCATCTTTTGCATGTTATTAAGTCAGTCAGTTGAATCTCACTACGCAGTTGAATCTTAGTTGAATCTCTCTCCCTGCAAGATCTCTACTCATTTGAGTCTTCCTCATCTTAGTCTGTTGGCTGCCAGACCACCTGGAGCCATTCATCTTATCTTTACCTTTGGTGGAATCTTCACACCTTAAGCACCTTTCATGCTGACTGCCCTCACGTATCTTCGCCACGTGACACCGGCAACTCAGCGGACTTCATCGCTTCTTACTTTTTACCTGGGAGCACCACGAAGTCTGACACCCGGACACACGGTTAACCCGGACACTCCAAAACACCATACTTAACACGATTTTTCAGGTCACGGTATATCAACAACCAGAAGCATATTTTGCTTAGTTTTTGGTAGCATATGAATCCTTAGCATTAGAAACAGCGTAGCTTGATCGGAATATTCAGAAAAGGATTATTTACCTCCATTACCAAAAAATACGCTCTGGTCGACGCACGTACATTTATACATCAACATTCTCACGCATTAAAATACTTCTCGGCCTAGTTAAAGTACTTAGCATGGCATATTAAATACTAAGATAGGCTTGGACTTTACGTTTAGCATGAGGGGGTGAAATATGAAGTTGGGAAAAACTGCATTTACTATGGCGTAAAGAGTGTCCGGGTTAACCGTGTGTCCGGTTGACCGGTGAACTACGTTAGCTAATTTCCCTTAGGTAATAGTAGTAATTATATTAACCTAGATATAGTATAGGCGTAAAGGATTATTATTTTAAAGATCCTTATCTTAGTTAAGAGGTTGAATTACTTATATATTAGCGGCGATTTATACGAGGTAAAGACCTTTTAAGGTAGTACTTATCGCGTAATATTCGGCTATTATTAAGATATATTAATATCCTATCTCCGAGATAACTAAGAGATTAGTATACTAGCGAAGAACTATATAAAAGCTTTAGTTAACTTATTATCTTCAGTATTACTATATAAAGAGTTAATAAATCCTTCTAAGGGGAAAGAAGGATTACTTCCGAATAGTAAACCTAATTTAATTATTCTAGTAAAGTAGTATAAAAGATCTTTATAGGTAAGAAAATCCTCTCTTCTTAGTACACTAGAGCAGTGTTATAATTTTAATATAGTATAGGTAATATCTGGGCGTATTTTAATTGATAACTAACCGATCTTTCCTATCTTTTTAGCGTATTTAAGTTTATCTTTATATTATTATTAAGAATTAGCTCGTAGAATCAACTAAGAAGGACTTAATAGAATCGGTAGGGGATTTAAATTTTCTATATTCTTATCGCAGAGTAGATATCTATATTAAATATTCTTATTAATTTATTGATATAACCTAATAATTCGACGATTATATTATAGCTAGGAAATCTTTAAAATAGGAGTTTTTTTAATTATCGTTTTTATTCTAGGCTATATTAAATATTATTACCTTCTTTTCTAAGTCCTATAGTAAGTATATTATTAACGTAAACTAACATGAAAACTATTTCTTTATTATTAGTATAGATATATCTATCAGAGTTGCATAGCTTTAAGCCTAATTAAGAAAAATTAGTAGTAAAGATATTATACTAAAGATAGCCTACTTAGCTTAGCGTAGACTATATAGAGCTTAATTAAGTATATAGATATATTTAATACTATTATCTCTATAAAATTCGTGCCTAGTCGGTTATTATATTAAAATAACCTAGTTATCGATTACTATATTAAGATACACACTCATAATATCCTATTAGTAAATTTTCTATCTTCGAATAGCCGCGGTTAAAATAAATACTTTACTACTAAATCTAAGTAACTAGAGAGTATTTTTTATCTAGCTAGAAGTTAACGCCTAGAGTTTAGCGGTTACTATAGACTACCTATCTTATAGGGAATTTAAGGATATAACTGTTACTATCTCTTTTAAGGTTATAGACCTACTTTCCTAGTAAGATTAACGTTCCGTATAGCGGGTATAGAATAATAGTAAGGGCTTTAGCTATATTTATTTTTACTAATTAAATCTTTTTAGCTTCTAACTATTAAGCTATAAAATTTAAATTTATCGCTTCTCTATAAGTATCTAGAATTAGAATTTCTAAAGATCGTATTTTTTCTATAGTAGTATCGTAAATTCCTAGCGGGAATAATTTATTATTAGTAGAGATAGCGAGATAGGATCCGTATTCTCTACTTTTTAGGTCGGGAATTATTCTAGGTAGTAATTTAGCTACTATTCTTTATCGTAAAGATTCTCTTAGTACTTATAGAGGTAAAAGAATATTAATTAGGTTAACTAAAATTTTAATTAACTGACGATCTAGTCTTTCCAGTATTAAATACCTTCGGGATCTAGGTATTTCGAATCATTCTAGTATAATATAAAAGTTTCTTAATTTATTAGGTATTCTTACTATTAGCGATATTTAAGTATATTAAGATATTTTAATTAAAGGAATTAGTATATCTAGATTAACTAGTAGAGTTACTAGTAGTGTATTAGGAGCTAGGATTTATTTTAGCTAGGTTAGAGTAATATTTATAGTCGGTAATTATTATAATTGGGGATCTAGTATCTTTCCTTAAATTTTTCTATAGATCGTTACTTATTAGAATTATAAATTAGTAGACTTATTAGTAGTTTTCTAGTTATCTATAATTCCTCCTTAAGAGGTTTAAATTAGCGTAGGTTCTTCCTAAAAGGTAATATCGCAGCGAAGAATAATCTCTCTTTTAGTAGGATTATAAATCCTATATAAGTAACTATTTTCTCCTTTATAGCTAAATAACTAATCTAAGTATAGGGATCTATCTTTTAGCCTTAATACGTTTTTCTAGCGGAATATAAATATAGGCTTTTAAATACTATATACGTAGAAAACTTAAATTAATAGGGTTCTAAGGTAGATTAAGGCCTCTATTCTATTTTTTAATTAGCGACTTAGTCTCACCTAGTTAACGGACTCGATTTAAGACGTATATAGTTATGATTACTATTTCTAGCTATAAGAAAGCTAGTATATTTAGTATAGATATCATTAGTGCCCTTAAACCTTATATAATATTATATCCAGTTAATTTAGTAATACTATTCTATTTATAGTTATATAGTATACTAATCGTGATCTTATAACCTTTTTCTTTAATCTATATAGTCTATTGATAAAGACCCTTCTTATTATCCAGATAATACTCCCTTAGCTAGTATTTTATAGTATTAAATATAATTATATAGAATTTTTTTATAGCCAGAGAGGATATATCTTTTATCTTAATTAGAATTACCTATCTTGTTATAGTATTATTATAGACGCTTATAATATAGTTAGTACTATTAATCCCTATTAGTTTATAAGGATATAGGTCTAAATAGACTATTTCGAATAGCTTATTAGCGCCTCTTTATAGGGTATAGGAGATAATTCTTTTCGCTTTAGCTAGATAATAAAGTTTATAGTTAAAAAGATGACATGTCCCCTTAAATATCCTTACCTATTCGATAATGATTTATCCTTAAGGTAGGTTATCTAACATAGCTAAGTTATCTATAGGTAAGTTTAGGGGTAATTATTACTATTAAATAAGCTAAAGTAATAGGATTTAGGACTTTTTATTCTAAGGTAATTAATAGCGTAAGGGTAGTTATT
The DNA here is from genome assembly GCA_003852855.1 of Penicillium sp. MT2 MMC-2018. Lineage (NCBI taxonomy): Eukaryota > Fungi > Ascomycota > Eurotiomycetes > Eurotiales > Aspergillaceae > Penicillium > Penicillium sp. MT2 MMC-2018. The sequence goes on along the minus strand of PZKB01000285.1, from coordinate 2,964 downwards.
AGTAAAAATAGTACTCCTCTTTTTCTATAGGCATAGGTAAGGATTATTAATTCGTTCTTAGGATCTATAAATTTATTAATCAGATCTTTCTATCCTATTCTTAGATCTTATAGTGTATAGATTATTAAGAATAAATTAAATTCACTATCTAGAAAAATTGATATTTAATATTAAGCTATTAAATCCGGTCAGGGAACTTTAAATTAATTTAGGTAATTACCTTTCCTTAGGATATAATAGTTCTACTATCCGATATTTAATATCAATAGTCTAAAAAATGTTAAAAATAAACTAAAGTATCGCTATTAATATAAATTAAGCCAGAGGTACCTAAATTAACGATCTATTCACTACAAGTCTTTTAAAAATTAACAAGAGAAAGACCTTAGTTTACGTTAAAGTTATATGAAATTTCTTTTATAGAATTTAACTTATGAATCTAAAGCGTAATAGAAAAACCTTAAGGATAAAAGTAGTCTTCTTTATTATTAATCGCTAGGGCTATTAGATCTTTTAAAGTTATACTAGAAATAATAGGAAGAGATAATACTATCAGATCCTTTAAGGACATTAGGTCCTTTACGGTATTAGAAGAAATAATAGGAAGTAGTATCGACGAATTATTATTAGTTAAATTAGTATTTTAAGAAGTAATTAGGAGAGGATATTATTATTAATTTATATTTAGTATACTATCTCTACATATCCTATTATCGCATAATTTTCTCTAATTATCTAGTAATAGAGTATTAGGGTAATCTTTATCTCTCTATAAGTAGTTTACCTAAATACTAGGGACTAGTTTCTAGTCTAGATAGCGATACTTAATACTAAGATATAGGTAGGTTTTAGCTTAGTAGCCTCCTTAACTATAAAAGGTATATTAACTATTTAGAGTAGTTTAATTTATACTATTAATCTATTTAAGAACTTATTTCCAGATGTTTATCGTTTTCGGTAGCTTATTCTTAGGAAGTAAGTTATTAATATTGTTACTCCCTTAAGGACTATTATTATTATTGAATAATCTAAGGAAGTAGCGAATAATTTTTCGGAAGTCTTAAGCTTACTATAAATATTATTAAACAGTCGGAAAAGAACGATTAAGGTAATATTATCTAGATTAGGGTATTTTTTATATAGAGAACTATATTGAGCGGTAGCTATTATATAGTTATCTTTAGAAATCCTAAAAAGAAGCTCTTAAAGAACTAAAAACGGTGATAAATTCTTTAGGATAGATTAGCGTAGGTATGACGAAGGGAATTAATAAAATTAGAAGCAGAAGTAAATTAGTTTCTTTTAAGCTATAGGAAGCGTATATAATTAGATTTAGTAGCATTATACCTAGTTATATTATGGGCTTATTTTAACGCTTTAATATATTTATCTATAAATTAGTATTCGAATCGCCTATTATCTACTATAGTATTAATCTTTAGTAAAACGCTCTAAAATAGCTAGTTAGATATCTCGTAAGATCTTAACCAATTTAGCTATAGCGGCTACGTTAGATCTTTTTAGCCTCTAAATATTATTAATTAATTAATTAGTAAAGGTTTTTACGAAGTAGGGTTCTCTTTATATCCCTTAGCTAAATATTAAACCTTTCCCCTTCTATTAATATATCAAGTGGTATTAAAGTGTATTTATTAGGTATATCTATTACCTATATTTTTTTACATACGATAGTTATAAAGGTATAATCACTATAGTCCTCCTTAGCTACTCGTTTAGCGGTAAAAGCAGGATTACATATCGTAACTAGGCTCGAAGCTAAAAAGACGATTAACTAGAACGGTAAAAATATACCCTAGGAGATACGCAAAAAGTTTAATAATAATATAAATTTAAGAAATAAGGTAATAGGAATCATTAATAGAAAATTTTTAGTAATAATTTTAGATTTTTACGAAGGCTTTTAAAGTAGTAGAACTCGTAGGCGAATTAAGTCAAAATAAGAAAAGAGATACGTATTAGGCGTAGAACCTAAGAACGTCTAAGAATATTTAGGGGCTATGTTAGGCTAGTAGCTACGTATAGGAGCAGGAACACTTTAGAGATAAAGGTAGTTAATTAGTTAGGGCAGTAATCCTGAAGATCTCTAAGGAAGAAGAAGCAATCTAGTAATGAAGAGGCCTTATATAGAGGCAGAGACAATCTATTAATAGGAAACCACTGGTCGGAGAGCTATAAGAAGCAGGAAAAATGTATCTACCTTAATTTTATAAAAGGATAAAGACCTTAATCAGTCGCTACAATCTTTATTACTACTATAAGAATTAACGAATACTATATTAGTGAAGGTATCTAAGGAGATAATACTTTTAACTATAAACCCTATTATATTATTAAATCTAAATAAATTATTTCTTATTAACTATAAGTTCGTGCTACTACGGAGGTGCATTTCAAAAGTCCTTGCTACGGTGCTTACTAGCGGTAAAGTTTATATGTTCTGGCTCTGTTATAGGTATTATACTAAATTTACAACCCCGCCCCCTGAATTTACCCCTCTGTCCATGAATAACCACTTCATCTCTCTATCCTACTAGCTATCCTACCAGCTATCCTGCTAGCCTGCTAGCCTGCTAATATGCCTACGAATCTCGGTACCCGTGCTATAATTCTAGCACTAAAATCAACCGGGAAAACAACTGTAGAAGTTGCTGGCTGACTTGAGCTCTCCGACCGCACGGTTAACGATATCTACGCGCGTGCTATTAAACGAGGGTTCGATCTAGTTAAACGCCCTATTCAGATTGATGATGCATTTATTGCTGATGCCCCACGCTCTGGCCGGCCTAAAAAACAATCGCCAGAGTTGCAAGATAAAGTTTGATGGAGATTCCCTCCATCGGCTGTTGCCGTGTTTGCTGTCAGGATCTTTCCTTGTGGGTTTTGCCTTTTGTGGCCTTTATAGGCGTTCTTGATGTTGTTCTTTCTCTTTCTTTTTCTCTGCCA
>PZKB01000284.1:0-22198 GCA_003852855.1 Penicillium sp. MT2 MMC-2018 | reverse complement strand
TAATCCAAGGGCTTTTCAAAAAACCCCAAACCCCAATGGGGTTGGGGCCTGGGGTCTAACCCTTGGATCCCAGATGGGGTTTGGGGTTCTGGAAGTGGACCCCATTTGGGGTTTTGCGGAAGACTACTTCATGAGATACCGCATTACCATGACGTCGCGTTTGAGCCTCTTGAGGTGGTAGAACTTTTTCCTCCTACAGTCTAATTGCCATCTGGAGTTGATGTTGAAAGCTTATATAGCCTATTCTCCTTTTTTATCTCTTAAGATTTGATTGCGTTATTATCGGCCAACTCCAACAAATACGCAAAGGCTAAGAACGTAGGCTAATGTGGACGAGAATGGTATGAAACTACACGTTCAGTGATTAAGATCTTTCTTGCTATCTTGACCTATATGGGAGTTTATATATCTCCTAGTGATGAAGATTACTGGCGAACTGACGAGGAGCTAATTTGTATGCCTTGCCGATATATGGGATTGAAAAGATTTCAGCAAACCAAGCGATTCTTCTATGTTGCAGATCCTGATCCTGAGGCTGCTGTATAAGAAGCTATGAGGCGTAATCTGAAGCCGAACCAAATGTGGTGGTATAAGCTAGAGCCTTTTGTATCTAGGCTTCGCGTAGCGTGTTTACAGCACTGGAAACCCTTAAATGTAGTTTCTATAGATGAGATAATGATTCGCGGCTTTGGGCGCTCTTACCATACTTTTAAAATGCTAAATAAGCCGATTTAGCAAGGATACAAGCTTTTTACTATTGCTGATTAAGGCTATATTCTGTACTGGATATGGACAAGCCGTCAGAAGTCTCTTGTGGAGGTTATAAAATATGAGAGTTTAACTCTTACTGGGTCTATAGTGGTCTAACTAGCACAAGAAGGTCTACTATCGCAACGTAATCACTATACGATCTATATGGATAACTACTTTACTACTATTCCTCTATTTAATTATCTTCGGTAGTTAGGGATTAGTGCCTGTGGAACTACCCGACTAAATGCTTCTAAGAAGCTATTTCTAAAGGCTCTCTATACACTAAAGGATTCAGAAAAGCAACAGCAGTGGAATTCTCTATATACAGCTCCTGCAAGCGTTGATTCGAACATTGATTCTATACTCTGCATCGTATGGCAAGATAATAATATTGTTACTGCTTTATTAACTGTGTATACTATGCATAAGCCGACTGATTGGGTTCATGTTACGCACGGCCTCTGCGTCACTGTGAGTTTGTACCGAAAGGGGTGATAGTTACCTTAGTCGTTGTTGTTATGAGGTACAACAACGATATGTGCTGAGACGGCTGATTCCAGCCCTGTCGGCACAGACTTCGATCCCAAGAGTATCTCGCAACCGTACCGTTGCTGTGCTAAGCCTTACACGGGCTCGGGTCCTTTTGAGTATCTTGCAGGATGTGCCAGAGTGCGCGCCAAGTAAGTCAGTCACTAAGTGTTGCCACGAAGTGAGCTCCCCTACTTGTAGGTTGGGTTGTCTTGAAGGTGAACCGTAGAGTGTAAAGTCCAAAGGTGGTAACCAAGTAACAAGGTGTAATTGATCGCGAAGAACTAGATATATGATGGTAAAAGAGTGTCCTTATATACCTAGTCCTCTGCGGTATGGTATATCGATAGGTGTGAATTGTGGTATACTAGAACACTGGTTCTAGTAGACCTTCCGGTATACCTATCTATATACCCTGGTGGTCACGTAGGGATTTACCGGTCCCTCGTTCCTGGAGTGCGATCTTAGTGCCGGTAGATCAGTGGCTGATTCCCGCGTCCTATTAACCGTTAACTCTACTAATAGAGTATACGTTGGTATGGTTAGTCGTAGGCCGAATCTGGCTCCTCTTCCGAAGTGTTTCTCTCTCAGGGCCCTCGGGGCCTAGCTGAGTATACCGAAACGCACGTGACCTTACTAGCGCGGTGCTACCTAGGGAATGGTTGGCTCTCGGCTGCCCCTCTATCTGCTACGGCCCTTAGGCACTCGTGGTCTGTAATATCATCCTCCCTCTCTCTAGCTTTCGTCCTCGAAAGTACTTTAACCGCCCGTCCCTCTTAGGTAGGTACGATTCTCCTATTCCCCGTTTTTCCTTTCTTTGCGTTCCTTATAGCCCGTTATGCCTCGTAGTGCTATGGTTAAGCCTAAACGTGATAAGTACACTGACAACAATCGTTTAGCTAGCAGAATTAAGCAGTCTGGCTCTCCTACCTCTTCTCCTTATGATTATTGCTTTATCCGTGGCTTGCCTTACATCATAAGTTCGTATACGAAGAGCAAGAAATGTTCGACTTACGCTCGTCGCGGTTAGACGTGCGAGCGTAGCTTCCATTCTAACAAGGAGTGGGAAGACCTTTAGCGTGAGGAGAAGAAGTTGGCCTAGGATCTCGAGGAAGCTCAAAAGTAGTTCCTCTAATATTCTTAAAAGATGAACGAAGCGATGGCGAAAGTGCTTCGTTTATAAAAATATTAATAATTCTTGAAGGAGCGTGGTGGTCGGATATTAGATCACGACCAAGCAGTTGCCGACCGCCTTAACGAAGATGACCCTCCTACTGCTGCGGAGTTCGCTGAGTTCGACCGTCTTGCTACCTAGTAAGAGGTGCGGTAATTAGCGGCGACGTCCGAAGACGCTAGTCTGAATCGGTTTGTGACGTCTCTTGATTAGCTGCCTCTAACCTTCTGGGACGTCTAGGGCGACGCCTTGTTTGGGGGTTCGATCCTTCCTGCTGGTGAAACTGTCGAACCAGCTAGTAGTAGCCTATCAGGTTCTCGATAGGTTCCTATGTGTTTTCTAAGGTATCGTACCCCTTCTATTTCACGAGGTAGTGAGGTTTCCCGCTGATTTTGTTCGTTGCCAGTATCGCCTTAACTTTATATTCGTTTTCTGTTTCTTCCTCGATTTTAATATTAGTAGCGATTTCGGCGTTTTAGGGTGCTTTTTCTAGTAATAAGACATAAAACGTTGTATGGATGCGTTGTATGCTATCTGGTAGCTTTAAGCGATAATTGACTAGTCCTAATTTTTCATCGATTTCGAATGGTCTAAGTTTGAGGTAGTCGAGTTTTGCGCTGGGTCGTCTGGTGCGAATATTGCGTCGCAAAAGATAAACTTTCTCCCCCCTTTTGAAGTCCGGCGCCTCCTAGCGCGATTGGTCGTAGTAGAACTTCATGCGTATATTTAGAAACTCGATGTCTCTTGATAGCTGAAGATGTAGCTATTTTAGTCCGTTAGCTAGTAGTCTGGAAGATTCTGCTACTAAGTATTCGCCGATCGGTTCTCCGACGATTGTGGGATTTAGCCTATAGTTCGCGAAGAATAGCGTTTCCTTGGTTATCGCGTGTATTGCGTTATTGTATACGAACTGTGCGGTTGGTAATAGTCCTGTCTAATCGTCTTGCTAGAAGTTTATATAGTGTCGTAGGTACTATTCGAGAGTCTGGTTGACTCGCTCTGTTTGTCCGTTAGTTTATAGGTAGTAGGCCGTGGAGAGTCTATGCTTAATGCCTATCAGATCCGCGAATAACTGCTATATATTAGATGTAAATAGCTTGTCTCTGTCCGAGGTAATCTTGCTTGGTGTTCCGTGATTAGCGAAGATATATCTAAGCAATAGGTTTGCTATAGTTCTGGTATCGATCTTTTCTGTTGTCGGGATTATGTATACGTATTTAGTGAGTCGGTCCACGACTACCATAATCATATCGTTACCTTCCGAAATGGGTAATTTAGTGATAAAGTCCATCGTAATCCATTCCCATAGCCGCGTTAGTGTCTCTGATGTCCTCATTTCTCTATATAGTGCGTGTTGTGCTGGCTTGTTCCGTCGGCACGAGTCGCATTGTCGAATATAGTTTTTGACTTTTCTGTGTATACTCGGGATATAGTAATTTCGGGATATTTTCTCTATCGTTTTCTCGATTCCGAAATGTCCTTGTGTTGGTTCGTTATAATGCAATTTGATAATCTTATTCTAAAGGTTCCTAGGAATATACACTAGACCGTGGATTAGGACTAAGCCGTCCCGGGTTAGTGCGGTGTTGTTGCCTAAGATGTTCTGAATCGATTGTTCCTTACTAGTGGCCTCTCGAATCTTCTTAAGCCATTCGTCGTTCTGTAATTCGCTGGTTGCTACGAGGATTTAGTGGTTATAAATGATATCTCCTTCGCTATTCGTGGTAAGGATAGTAGGTACTGCTTCCTTAGTTCCGATTTCGTAATCTAGTCGTCTGCTAAGCGTATCTACGACTATATTTTCTGTCCCTTTGTAGTAGACGATCTTGAAGTCGTATTAGGCTAGGGTTTCCGCCTATCTAGCTTGTCGTCGAGTGAGTTTCTTCGTTATAGTAAAGTAGGTGAGGTTATAGTGATCTATCCTGACGATCACGGTGTGTTTTGCTCCTTCTAGATAAGCTCGCTAGACTTAGAATACTAATACTATAGCTAGCAGTTCCTTGTCGTGAATATCGTAATTAAGCTCTGCCGGGATCATTTTCCGAGACTAGAAGGCGATAGGTCTAAGCTTGCTGTCTTCTCCTAGTTACATAAGTTGTGCTCCGAGCGTAAAGTCTAATACGTCGGTTTCCATAATAATAGGTGCGTCGTAGTTAAAGATCGTAATGATTGCTTTCCCTAACTATTGTCGATATAGGTCCTTAAGTCCTTAGAACGCTTTTTCCGCTTCGTCGTCCTATTTAAACGGTACTCCTTTCTTAGTGAATCGATAGAGTCCCGATATGTACTTCGAAAACTACGGTACGAGTTTACGATAGTAGTTAGCCAGTCCAAGGTAACTCTAAACGTCCTTAATATAGGTTAGCGTTAGCTAGTCAAGAATGGCCTTGACCTTGTCGTCTTCCATTCCTAACCCGTCCGGGCTAATAGTGTATCCGAGGAAGCTCGTTTCCTGTATATAGAATTCACACTTCTTAAGCTTAAGTGTGACCTTAGCTTCCCTTAGCTTCTGCAACACTTTCTTATTATGCTCGATATATTCGGTTTCAGTTTTAGAGAATACGAGAATATCGTCGAGGTACGTAATAACGAAGATATCGAGGTATTCTTCTAAAACGGTGAAGATAAATCGTTGAAACGATGCCGGCGCGTTAGTGAGTCCGAATAGCATAACTAAATATTCGAAGTGCCTATACTTAGTCCGGAATACCGTTTTCCATTCGTCTCCTTCCTTGATTCTGAGTCGGTTATATACGTTGGTGATATCGTATTTAGTGAAGAACTTCGCTTCTTGAATAATGTCCTGAATTTCGTTAATCAACGGTAACGGATATCGATCCTTAATAGTGATACCGTTAAGCTATCGATAGTCTATATATATTCGAAGTTCTCCTCCCTTCTTGGGCACGAATAGGATCGGGTATCCTACCGGTGATATCGATTTTCTGATATATCCTTTCTTAAGGTTTTCCTTGATGTACTCTTACAGTGTCGCTGACTCTTTCTGCGATAGTGGGTAAATAGGTATAAACTTCGGTTCTTCCCCTTCCTTAATCTTGATCTTATAGTCGAACGGACTATGCTCTAGTAGCTTACCGTCCGGTGGTGGCGTAAACACGTCCTGGAATTCCGTATATTCCTTAGGAATCTTGTGTTCTTCCTCTAGTGTTCCTATTATATAGAGGGTCTTTTCGTCGTGGTCGATAAGGACGTAATCTCTTAATTCGTCGTCTATCATATCCGATCGCTATTCCGAGGTAGCGATAACGCTAATATCGACCGTGTCTCTTCTGTTAGGTCTATCTCCTGGCCGAAAACTCCTCTTAAGTTCGCCTTCGTGAGGGTTTCCATAAGTACCTACTTCCCCTAGGCTAGGTCTCTTCAGTGTATTAGGCTCGCTTTTTCCGGTCCACCTCTCGCTTGTCTATCGACACGAGCATCTATCAAAGACTATGTTTCCTGCTTACCAGTCGATACTTACGTTATACTTTCGTAACTATAGTACTCCCAGTACCACGTCGTACTCTCCGAGATTTGTGATATCGAAATTGATAATCTCGAAGTGGTCTCCGATAACTATTAGTAAGGGTCCGCTCTCGTGTGTGATTCCTAGTCTAAGTCTCTCTCCGTTAAGACCGATAATTGGTTATGGTCGTGGCTTTTCCACGCCTGTGATTAAGTAGCGTGTCCGATAACGTAGGCTTATAAAGTTTCCTGCCGCTCCTAAGTCGATCATCACTAAGGTTAGTCGAAGCATAATGTTGGTAGTGATCCTTAAATGTCGTCCCCACGCTATCGCTGCGAGGTGTTGTTTTTCCGTTTCTATCCTCTGGTTTCCGTGCTAGAGTCCCGCGTATTCTAGTTTCTAGTTAGGTTTCTTTTCCTAGCGTAGCGGCTTTGGCTCTAGGCTATAGTTAAGCTTCCCTTAGTAGTGGGTTATATAGTCGCTATCGTAGTATCCGACTATGGCTCTAAGGCTATAGTCGGGGTGTCGTGCATACCCCTAACATAAGCATCGTGTGTTCTTATATAGACACTGCTTATCGTCCTGTTGTTGTTGTAGTCTTATCCCTTTGTGGTGAACGTCGTAAAGTTGTTTGAGGAGATATTACTCTTCTTCGTCTGGTAGTGCTTCTTCGCCGAGTAGTGACCGTTAAAGTTGCTATTAGGTTTACTAAATTTCCTTAGGGACGTTCCCTTCGATAGTAGGGTTCCCTATATATAGCTCGAATAGTTAGTGTCAGGGTGCAGGCTCAGGCGGAACGGGTGTATTAGAAGTTAACGGACGGCAGGCTACGGACAGGCTATCCTCAGGTACATAGACAAGACGTAGCTCGAAGAGCTACAGCGGGATCAACACCGAGCTATCAGAAATACAAGGCCTTATGTCACGTGACTATTCGGTTCGCCCTCGTCCGCGGGGCCGCCCCCCGGATAAGTGTACACGGGCCGAGGGCCCGAGCTCACACCGTGACAGTACTCCCCTCCTTAGGGCCGAGCTCCGTTGAGGCCAGGACCCGGCTTATGAGGGTATCGACGGTGGAAATTAGCGATAATCTCTCGGGCGTTCTCCAGGTAGGCAGCAGGTTCCTCAGTTGGTTCGTCATAGCCGGTCCATTTGACAGTATACTTCAATCGTGGGCCTCCACGGCCTCTTCGTTCCCAGCGGGAGTCTAGAATGTCCTCGACTTCCCATTCCTCGATGCCGTCGACCTCAATAGTGGGCGGGGGTTCTTGTCTCTGGCCAGGGACAGGGTTTTCGGCAGCGGGGCGTAGAAGGCTAACATTAAAAACAGGATGGATCCTCATAGTAGCAGGCAGGTCGAGCTTGTACGCGTGGGCACTGATAACCTTAGTGATACGGAACGGGCCTAGGTTCTTCCAGTCGAGCTTCTTCTAAGGGCGCAGAGTTCGGATATTACGGGCATCTAGCCAGACTAGTTAACCAACACGAAACTGCCGGGCGGGCTGTCTCCTATGGTTGGCGTATTCCTCTTAACGGGCCTAGGCGGACAGAATCTCGGAGCGGACAAATTCGGTGATCAGTTCCATTCGATGTGCGAATTGTTCGGCATCTCGCACGGCGGGTTAGCTTGTTGGTTGACTGTACGGTTCAAATCCTATCGTGGGGTGGAACCCGTAGTTAGCGAAGAACGGAGACACTTACGTGGATTCAGAGCGTACAGAATTAGAAGCAAACTCGGCGAGCGGGAGCCATTCAGACCAGTCGTCTTACAGGTACGAAACATAAGCACGTAGGTATTGTTCCAGGATGGCATTGACCCTCTCGGATTGGCCATCGGTCTCGGGGTGGTAAGCAGTCGATAGTAGGTTAGTGATCCTTAAGATCCGAGTTAAGTGCTTCCAGAATAAAGCGACAAATTATGGTCCTCGGTCTAACACGATAGTCTTCGGCAAGCCATGCAGTTTCCAGACGTATTTCACATATAAGCGGGCGACTTCCTCAGCATTGCAGGTTCCCTTACAGGGTATAAAATGTCTCATCTTGGTCAGACGGTCCGTGACCACTAATATTACATCATAGCCGCCGCTCATCGGCAGGTGTGTGATAAAGTCCATCGAGATATCTTGCCAGGTTCTTTCAGGGACGGGTAGCGGGCGCAAAACACCCTAGCGGGCCTCTCTTAACGGGGTGATCCGGCGGCAGGTGTGGCAATTCTGGATCCACTGTTCAACGTAGCGGTACATCCCGGGCCAGTAGTACTCTCGAGATAGGAGCTCATAAGTCTTCGATCTCCCAGGGTATCCGGAAGCAGGTTTCTCATGGCAGAGTCTAACCAGTTCGGCTTTAAGGTCGTCGTCGTCAGGTACGTAAACACGGTTTTAGTAAGTCAGATAATCCCCTTTCCTCTCGCAATCGGCTAAGGTAATCTTCGGGTATCAGGGCAGGCTCCGGTCCAGTGCCCTTAGTATTGACTATAGGGTCGCATCCTTCGGTAGTGCTCGGTCGAATAGGTCCTTAATTACGGCAGGTAGTCCAAGCTGCACTTCGTCTGCAAAACGGACCCTTCGTTCGCGTCGGTGTGCATTAGCGTAATCAGCAGGCGGATCAGCAGGCGGATCAGCAGGCGGTTCAGCAGGCGGTTCAGCAGGCGATTCAGCAGGCGATTCAGCAGGCGATTCAGCAGGCAATTCAGCAGGGAAATCAGATAGGCTATGGGTTTGGGATCGAGTTATCGCGCCGACTTCCATTCCCTCTGGTTCCGGGCTTGTTAGGTTCTCTCTCTTCAGCACAGTTTGACTCTGGTGGCGAAGACGTTCATCCCCCTCCTTAGGCAGATCCTCTGACCTCCTGGTCAGGGCATCAGGTTTCGCTCCTTACTTTCCGGGTCGGTATACAATCTTGAAATTAAAGCGTGACAGGAACTCTGACCACCGGGCCTGACGACGGTTCAGGAGCTTAGTTATCATAAAGTACTCCAGGTTGCGGTGGTCGGTGATGACCTTGATAGGCGATAGGGTGCCTTCCAACTCAGGGCGCCATTCCTCAAAACAGCGCACGATTACCATTAGCTCTTTATCGTAGATCTCGTAGTTACACTCTATGGCGGAGTGCTTCTTTAAGAAGAACGCAACCGGGTATAGGACACCATCGTCATCGTACTACGAGAGCACGCCAGCGGAAACATAGTCAGAAGCGTCAGTTTCAAGTATAACTTCCTTAGTCCAGTCGAACGGCTTCAGGACGGGCGCGGTAGTAAAGGCTTTCTTCAGTGCATCAAAGCTTAGGCGGTAGGTAAGGCTCCATTCAAAGTAAGCGCCCTTCCTTGTTAGGTTCACTAGGGGGCCGATGATCCTTAAGAAGTCCTTGATAAACCTCCGGTAGAAATTCGCGAACCCGATAAATACCTATACGTCGGTCACACAGGTCGGAGTCTCCCAATTAACGATTATCTTCACTTTCTCGGGGTCCATACGGAGACCGTCGCGGCCCACAATGATTCCTAGGAACTTAGTCTCGGGGACAGCGAATTCGCACTTAGACAGTTTAGCATACAGGCCAGCCTCACGCAGACGTTGTAGGACTAGGCGAACGTGACGCGTGTGTTCAACGCGATCCTTACTATAAATCAGGATATCGTCTAGGTACGTAGTGCAGAACAGATCCAGATAATCCCGCAGGGTATCATTAATAAACCGTTGGAACGTAGCAGGGGCACCAGTCAGCCCAAACGGCATCACTAGGGTCTCAAAAAGTCCAAGTCGGGTCCGGAAGGCGGTTAGGTATTCTTATCCCTTCTTGATCCTAATGTTATTGAACGCAGATATAATATCGATTTTCGTGAAGTATTTCATGCCCTTTAGGTTATTCAGGGTTTCCTTAGTCAACGGTAGCGGGTATCGGTCCTTAACAGTAATCGCATTCAGGGCGCAGTAGTCGACGCAGAAGCGTAGTCCACCACCGGGTTTCTTCACAAACAGGACAGGTAAAGCAGCGGGGGAGGAGCTAGGGCGGATGAATCCTTTTCGTAGATTCTCCTCAATCCAGTCCCGGAGGGCTTTTAGTTCGTCGCGAGACATCGGGTATAACAGTCCAAACAGGGGTGTCTTTCCTTCTTATAGCCGGATATCGTGGTCGTACGGGCGGTGCGGGGGTAGGCGCTCAGCCTCCTTAGGCGAGAATAGATCGGCAAAGTCCTTGAATTCCTCAGGCAAAACTTCGGCGGGGTCCTTTTCCTTGGCTTTAGTTAGGGCAGCCTCGATATCTTTAAGGACAATGGTAAACAGTCGGTATTTCCTCCGGACGTAGGCAGCGCAAGCACGGAGGCTTATAGGCGCGATATCAAAGCGTCTTAGGGCTTCAGGACGGTCAGGCAGTTTATCAGGACGGGCTTTTCGGGGTACATCGTGTAGGGCGCGGATTTTCGCAGTTCTCAGAGGCATATTACAGTGCTCCTGGTAATATCAGCTATTAAACTCGACGGTATGGGCAGCGAAGCCAACGGACGGGTCGTGGGTCTTAAGCCAGGGAAGTCCAAGTACGATCGGGTAGTGGGCTAGCTACGTAGCCAGGAACAAGGCTTTCTTCTCTCAGTAGTCGTTGATTCTCAGGGTTGCTTGAACATAATGGGTAATCGGTCCACTCTCAGGTTCTTGACCGTTAAAAGTCTCTAGACGGATCGGGTATCGTAAAGGTATCAGGGTCAGGCCTCAGTCTTCGGCCCAATTCTTATCAATAAACCTCTTCCCTTCGGCTCCAGTGTCCAACATAGCGTAGCTAGGCAGGTCTTTCTCTCCTTGGGTTAGGGTAGCAGGTAGGATCATTAGGTCTGAACGGCGGGTCTCTTCCTCAATCGGTAATCCATAAACGGCGGTTGTAGATATTCGGGTCACGCGCGTAGCTATCGCCTGGTCGCGACTTAGACCAGGCTTACGCCTTTTACTAACAGGTCGGGTGATTGGGAACGGTAGGACTCAGGCGAGGCAGGACGCTCAGGATTAGCATAGATTGGCCGAGCCGCTAGAGGCCGGCTATCAGGATAAGGGCAGTTACGGACTTAGTGCTCCTTCGAGCCACAACGGAAGCATTCTCCTCTTTCCTTACGAGTACCGGTGAAGCGGCGGGTAGTGGAAAGATCCATAGCATCAGGGTTTGGTGATAGCTGTGCCTTCTTAGGGCCGGGAGTGGCATTCCTAACATGCTGTGCGCGGGGGTCAGGCACTGGTGAAGCTGGACGGTTGGCACGTGTCGGGCGGTTAGTGGCAGGGCGGTTATTAACAGGAACAGTCTCGTAGTGACGTCGGCGGTTCTCGAGATCTTACAGGAAGTTGGAAAACTGGTGGTACTCTCTGCTCGGCGGTTCGTTATGCATAAGTATACCCCGGAGCTCTCGGTTAATAGCTTGCTCTAGCAGGGTAGGCAGCGCATCTTTAGACATCTCTCCTTCGAGAGCGAGGCGTTGAAAGTCGGCGAAGAACGCGCCGAACTCCCTGTTAGTTTGGCGGAGGCGGAATAATTCGTTTCGGGCGTTATTTACACGGTTCGGATCGCCGAAGGCTCGGTCAAGGATACCCAGGATTTAGTCGTAATCTCTAAGCTGGCAAGTGCCTTCGCGAATATACGGCAGTACTTGGTCGTACGGGGCTCCCTTAAGGCGGTTAGTCATATAGGTCATACGGCTCTGCGGTGTCGGGAATCGGTCCAGGTTGGCTTTCATCTTCCCGTGGATCTGGGAGATAAAGCGGCGAAGGTCCTTGCGGTCTCCTTCGAACTTATCGGGGTCTGGCAGGCGTTCGGAAAGTCTGGCGGAGCCGGTAGATAAGGAATCAGGCGCCGGAGGCGCTCCCAACGCTGTAGCTATAGGGGCTTCAGCGGCAGGCTCTTTAGTAAGAGCGGGCGAAGATCGGGGGGTATTAACCGTGGGTGTAGCCAGGGCGAGGGCTTGGTCCCTCTCCTTTAAGGCATCAATACATTTCTGCTGTATCTCCTGAAGTTGTTCCTTCTGGTAGTCGCGGATCCCTTGGCCGCGAGTGTAGGCTTCCTTTAGGCGGTTATACTCTAGCTGTAGGGCCTCAAGCTTTAGCTCTGCCTGGTGCGCTTTCTCAATAGTCTCGGCTTAGGTAGCGTCGCTGGCCTCAATGAATTCATACGCACGGCGACAGTACTCAAACCATTCGGACTGGTGATTGGCGACATGTTCGGTGAATTCCTCTAGGCTCTGTGGCAGGAACGGGGGTCGGGGTGCGGGAGGTGCAGGGGGCATCTTGCAACAGGCGTTAACTCCTAAGGGGAGGAGCTACGTAATGTCAGGGTGCAGGCTCAGGCGGAACGGGTGTATTAGAAGTTAACGGACGGCAGGCTACGGACAGGCTATCCTCAGGTACATAGACAAGACGTAGCTCGAAGAGCTACAGCGGGATCAACACCGAGCTGTCAGAAATACAAGGCCTTATGTCACGTGACTATTCGGTTCGCCCTCGTCCGCGGGGCCGCCCCCCGGATGAGTGTACACGGGCCGAGGGCCCGAGCTCACACCGTGACAGTTAGTCAATAACGTCGTGGGCTCGTGCGATCTTTTCGCGCGTTGCTTAAGTCCCGTTTATGATTTCCTAGAGTTTGTTACTAAGGCGTCGACTTTCGACTGTCTTAGGGTCTTCGTGAGGCTGTTTAGGTTTATCCGTTTCTAGGAGCGCAGGTAGAGTTTCTAGGATCTCTTTAGTATCCGGGAACGCGGTAGGCGTTCCTAGGACTGTTTCGCCTACGTCCTAGGAATCGTATAATAATTCCTAGGAGTCGATGGTGTTCTAGGGACTGTACTAGGTCCATCCTTAACTCTCGATTCCTTCCTAATCTATCTCTGGGAAGTCTTCCCGCTCGTGCTAAGTAGCTCGAAGCTACTAGGGCCGGACCTCGTTGCTTTAGGTCGCCTGTAGTTGTTATGATTTTGGCTTATCTACCTATCTCACTCGTTTCGCGTCGTTACGTAGCTTCTTATATACGCGCGCCTAGTGTCCTGGTTCTCTATAATTAAAATATAGGTTATTGTCTTTTCTTCTTTTCTGTTCTTCGATAGGGAGCCTCGCTACGTCGAGCTCTATTAGTCTTAGTCCGTAGGGGTCGCTATACTCCCTTAGTTATTATCGCTATTATCCTCGCCTACTCTTGTGGCGGCGGTATCGGTGGGTTGCTAATCCTTAGCCGTTCCCCTGTCGCTACTCTCGTCGTTAGAGCTTGCGTTCGTAAAGTCGATTATCGAGCTTAACCGCGAGCTCGATTATCTTGTGTAGTTCCTATAGTCTGTCGAACCTTATGAGTTCGTCCTTTATATCTTCCTTAAGTCCTCGCTTAAAGATCTAGATATAGGTGTCGTCGTCGAAATCGAGATGCGAGATGATTTGCTAGAACTCGGCGGCGTACACGCTAGCCGATCCGGTTTGTCGTAGTCGATCGAGTCGTCGTTCCGCGGTTCTAGCGGCGTCGATATCGCCGAAGGTTTATTCAAGTTTCTTCTTAAAGGTCGCGTAGGACGCGAATATAGCCTTAGTGATATCTCCCTAGTCGTCGCGCGGTTTCTCGTTGAATTCTCTGATGTATAGCTTAAACCACTCGAATGCTTATCCGCGTAGATAGGTGGAAGCGTAAATGACCTTGTTAGCTTCCCCGTTATATCTGATGATGCGGAGTTATATATCTATCTAAGTCAAGAAGGCGCGAAGCTTAGTTCGTTCGCTATAGTAGAACTTAGGCTTGGGTGGTTTGACGGTAGTGGCTCGCTAGCTCTATGCCTATACGAGTTGTTCCTATAACTAGGAGATCATCTCTATAAGTTACGCGTTAGTGGGTGGAGTAGGGTTCGATCTGCTCGAAACGTTGCTTACGGTGCTATCGTTGCCTGCTATAATGACTTTGCTTCACGGTTCAAGGATAGGGCGATCAATATGTTACGCACGGCCTCTACGTTACTATGAGTTTGTACCGAAAGGGGTGATAGTTACCTTAGTCGTTGTTGTTATGAGGTACAACAACGATATATACTGAGACGGCTGATTCTAGCCCTATCGGCACAGACTTCGATCCTAAGAGTATCTCGCAACCGTACCGTTGCTATGCTAAGCCTTACACGGGCTCGGGTCCTTTTGAGTATCTTACAGGATGTGCTAGAGTGCGCGCCAAGTAAGTCAGTCACTAAGTGTTGCCACGAAGTGAGCTCCCCTACTTGTAGGTTGGGTTGTCTTGAAGGTGAACCGTAGAGTGTAAAGTCCAAAGGTAGTAACCAAGTAACAAGGTGTAATTGATCGCGAAGAACTAAATACATAATAGTAAAAGAGTGTCCTTATATACCTAGTCCTCTGCGGTATGGTATATCGATAGGTGTGAATTGTGGTATACTGGAACACTAGTTCCAGTAGACCTTCCGGTATACCCATCTGTATACCCTAGTGGTCACGTGGGGATTTACCGGTCCCTCGTTCCTGGAGTGCGATCTTGGTGCCGGTAGATCAGTGGCCGATTCCCGCGTCCCATTAACCGTTAACTCCACTAATGGAGTATACGTTGGCATGGTTAGTCGCAGGCCGAATCTGGCTCCTCTTCCGAAGTGTTTCTCTCTCAGGGCCCTCGGGGCCTGGCTAAGTATACCGAAACGCACGTGACCTCACTAGCGCGGTGCTGCCTGGGGAATGGTTGGCTCTCGGCTGCCCCTCCATCTGCTGCGGCCCTCAGGCACTCGTGGTCCGTAACAGTTCATCGCTTACGCAAACGACCTGCTAAGACCTCGACTAGTGCAAAGAGTGCCCGTGAGCCGTTTGGTGATCAACCTATAAAGGAACTTTCTATTCCTCGGCTTATTGATGATTATAACTATCATATAGGAGGGGTAGATCGTGCGAATCAACTGCGAGCGAGCTATGAGACTCATTAAAAATGTTTATGCTCCTGGTGGCCTATATTCTTCTGGACACTTAATACAGCCATTATCAATGCTTATTCAATTGTAAAGATAGCTCGAAGGCAGCAAGGTATGAAGAAGATTACTTATCTTGAATTTCGGAAAGCACTCGATAGAGAGCTATTTAAACAAGGATCAGAGGAATCACTTCAAAGAAAGCGAAGATATAGCTCAGTTAAACCACTACATCCAGATGAAGGTGAGCATTAGGTTAACAGGACTAGCTCTCGCAAATGGTGCTATTTCTGTCCCAACAGGTTCAAAGAGCAAAGGCTCGAGGTCATACTACTCTAAAGCAATTCCTCACAGCTTATTGTTGCAAGGCCTGCAAAGTCCCCTTATGCAGGCCTGACATAAGGTCATGCTGGGCTAGTTTTCATACACCACGGCCCCATTTGGGCGAAAGAGATGTAAATTGCTCATAGATAGCTAAAATCGTCATATTCCATGCTGATTGCAGGTGCGTTGTGTTAGATAATGTGAGCGTGTCATTTGCGGCAGAAAAAGGACGCTAACGAGTTAGCGTCTTGCCAGACAAGGGGATAGGGGTCTTTCTGCCGAAGGCGGTGTCCTCCTTTGAGTTTTCCCGTGAACGAGATCTATACAGCTATGGTATATGGTTTACTGCCAGGATCTGGCCCGTTACAAAATCTTTGGCTCTATTCTTCCACGAAAAAAGGGTCTATCCTGCGAAGTAAGTCCGTAGCTAGATAACTAGTAGCCTAAACTCTTTTATCGCGTTAATCGTTACCTAGTTTTAGTCGTTTATCGATTATTATAGTATTAATTTATTAATAGCCCTATCTTTCCTTATAGAGTCTAAGGCTAAGAAACTAGTCTCGATCGGTTTTATCTCGATAAAATATATTCACCGACTTACCTTGGTTAAAGTACGAAATTAGATTCCACCGTTTACGCAGGGAGACTAGGTCGGACCGTCGGGTTAGGCTAATTGTGAGAGAAAGGATACTTGACCTAATCTGCCAGGAGAACTTGATAAGTTCTTCATGGAGCGGGGTCGACTCGTGTATAGATCCGAGCGTCTTAGCGCGGGGTAATCAGGCGAAGCATAAAAGCAGCGGTCGTAACTCGTAACTCGTAGTCTGAGTCTCCAAGATTCAGACTTATGCATTCATGGTACAACCTGACTTAGTTCTACTCTCTTCCATTTAGGTTCCTTCTGTTTACAGTTCCAGATATAGCAGAAGGGTATACTCCCACTTATCTATGCCCCTCTACGCCGACACGGTTTCATCCCAGTTCCTAATTGCCTCCGCTAGGTGTCCCGGGGCATAAGGCTCCTGGGCTATACTGGTCACTGACGTAAAGTAGATTCGGACTGTAGAGATTAGAACCTTCGAACGAGGCAGACGACTTATAATCCGCCGCTCTGATCGAAAATGGAGTACCGAGGTCAAATGAAAGCATTCTTCCCTAATTGAAGAAGGGGAATGATTTATTATAGTTAATTTTGAATCGGTTTGTCCAGGTAGGAGGTCATATAACTGCGAATTATCTACATAAATATATCCCGGCGTTGCCAATGCACCTGCGCCTCAATCATCCAGGGCTGCTGCTTGAACCACATCGCAAACCAAAGCCAAAGACCAAACCGTGTTCTAGAACAACGAGCGGAAAATTCTCATAGGTGCAGACTTCAGCCACTCTCCGATAGAGTGATACTCCCTCTTGGGTGCCAGATCGTAGTCCAGAGCGGTGTCACGCATGTTGCTGAAGACATCCATATCTTGGACAGGAAGGAACCAGATACCGCACTCTAGCTCGGGGTCCTTTTTAAAGTAGCCATAGATACCCCAACCGGCCATGAGGACAATGACGATAGGCGCAGCGAGGTAGTACTCGAAGAAGACCATGGCGCTCATAGGAGCAACGGCGACGTAAAAGGTGGCCATCAGACACAGGAAGACGAGGAAGAAGCCGATGGCACTGCCGACCATGCCGAACGGAGCCGCGAAGGCCAGCTCGTTAACGTCGCGGCCGTGGTATTTCCAGGCCTGACGGAAACGGATATGCGCGAGGCAGATGCTGCCCCAGACGAAAAAGCTCGAGATACCGGACAGAGACAGCAGCCAGGTGAAGATGATCTCGCCCTGTTTGGCCTCGTTGATGAAGGCCAGGAAGGCGAAGGCGATCTGCAGCGCAATACACCATATTGGGCGGCCCTTCTTGTCGATGTAGGCAAGGAACTTGGGGGCCATCTTGTGCTCTGCCAGAGCCTGGATGGTACGGCTAGATCCATAGGTGGCCGAGTTGGCGACACTGAGCACGGCGATGGTGATGACGGCGTTCATGATAGAGGGCAGGCCACTGATACCAGCTTGCTGAATCGAGACCACGTAGGGCGAGGCTTTGGTGTTGGCCCCTGAGGAACCCAGCAACCATTCGGAGTCGCGAGGGACAATGAGGCCGACGATGAGTGTTCCCAGAACGTAGAAGACCATGATACGCCAGAACACCTGCTTGGTCGCCTTGGGAATGGTCTTGGCCGGATTGGCCGCTTCGGCAGCTGCCAGGCCGCTCAACTCTGTACCAGCGAAGGCAAAGGCGCAGGTGACGAACACGGAGCAGAAGCCCTGGAAGGTGGTGAAGGCACCTGGGTTACGCCAGTACTTGGTGCCGATGTATCCGCCCTGGGGTGCGCCACCACAGTCAATCACGATACCGAGGATGATAAAACCGATAAGCGCAACGATCTTGATCAATGCCAGGATGAATTCGACTAAGTGTCGCGACGGTCGTCAGTATCAGCTATGACATCCCAACGGGCCAGCTAACCTCGGGCGCGGGACCGTCTTACCTTCACCATAGCCTCGCACACCAAAGATCTGGATGACACACAAAGCAACCAGGAAGATAGCGATGAAGATACCAACGTTCAAGGTGCTATTCCAGTATTGGATTGTGATACTCGCAGCCGTCAGTTCGAAGGGTAAGATAATAAGCCAACTTAGAGCATAATCCCAACCGACGGCAAATCCCCTGTTGACCAACGATGGGTGCTTAGCTTTATCCCAGTCGAGACTCATGAGGACATTTCTTACCATGCCGGACTAATGAAGCGGACACAGTAGGTGAAGAAGGCACCGTTCTCGGGATAGACGACAGCCAGTTCTCCCAGGGCCTGGATAGTTAGAAGAACCATGCCTCCGACAATCAAATAACAAATGAGCTTCGACAGGTTAGTATATCCTCGCCATCTTCACGTATGCACTTTGCTGTTGGAATCGGAGACGGTTCTTACCAAAGCGCCCGGTCCTCCCGAATGGAGGGCACTTCCCGTGCCGACGAATAGACCAGCACCGATGGCACCACCTGTATCAACACTATCAGTCTCAAGTTGCTTCCCTGTCATCCATCCTGTTCTCAGGGTATACTGACCAATAGCAATCATCTGCATATGGCGTCCCACGAGGTTTCGTTTCAACGTGTTGGTCTGTCCCAAGGCGGCACCCTCGTAAACCGGGGAGCTGGCAGTCTTAGACGACTGCTCAACTGCCGAGCCCTTATTCTCTATATCATGCTCCTCTGCAGCAGCCATCTTGGTACAAAGCGAAGGGGAAGGCGGTAGTAATTCACAAGGGGACACTGCGGTAGAAAAGAGGCCCTCACAGCGGCATGACCGTGTACACTATAAAGGAGAGAGATGGCAAGGTCATCTCCCTTTATCCTTTACTCTTCCCCACAATTTGAAATTCCAAGCAGCAAGATACAGGCCCACGGCCTTGAGTTGCAGTGGATACTAAATCCAGCTAAACTCAATTCGCGCAGACCTCCCGTGGGCTCGACCCGGGCACTAAGACACTAAGAACCCCAGTAGACGATAGGACGCGGAAATGAGAAGATCATTACTGACCAGTTCTGATCGCAGAGTAACCATGGTTAGTGGGAGCAAATATTCATATTAAGCTTTCTTGAGCTCTTTATTTAAAGTAGGAACTCAATTCACTTAATGCTAGTCTCTTAAAGGCGAACTTTTGCGTCAAACGCGCTAAGGATAGCTCACCGGCTAACGCGGCCGATGCGATACAGATCTTCCACCCAGATGAAAACGCGGGAAAAATCCATACATAGGCCAGGCCACAAAGTCTAAATTCCGGATTTGATATTGCCTGAAAACTTGCCTAAACCAGCTCAGTCTCGGTTTCTCAATTCGTAATTGTTCTAAGACGAGGATCATTTGGACCTGTCCACGTTTGCTTTCAGTTGTTATGAGCTCAGTCGGTCTCTGACGTCAAGGTCTGTGTTTCACAGAGGTAGCCTGTACACGTAGAGGGAGCTATTTTAAACATTAAAAGTCTGTTCAGCACCATTCATATCCACATAGAAAATCAAATACCTTCTGCATTCAATTATATGTTTGAGTGTATTAGAGCACTCGGCACTTTATCATATACATAACTTCGATAGAGCTAACGGCCTACTAAGAACCATAAGCCTCCATCTTAAACTCAGTCACTATCCTCTCGATCTTAAGTTTCTTAATCTCCAAACACGGCTAGTTCGGCCGATTACGCAGGAACCGTTTAAAGTCAGCCGTAACTATATTAAATAGTCCCTTAACGTTGATGTGATAGCTACACACTACGCAGACGTCCTTCTAACATAGTCGAGGGTCACCCTGCTTCAGCGCGTTTTTAACATTGTCGAAAGTTATAGCGACCCACCTTTCGGCGCCAGGCGTGATGTTGCGATTTTGGTTCTAGCTACCTTGGCCGGAAACCTGATCGTGTTTCCGATTCGGATAGCTTGCGAGTAGTAGAAAGGCTCCGAATTAGCCTTGGTGCTAGCGTAGTTAAAGAAGTACATAGTGGCAGATTAGAAGGGGGAACTACGAAATGTAATAATCAAAGAAGCGGGTTGTAGATAGATGATGGGAGAGAATTTGGTAAAAGCCAACTTTTAAATAGCTTGACCTTTTGTTAACTGTGTTATTGGATTTGCCCTGCTCGGGGAAAGTCCGGGGATGTCGGCTTACCTTCCAAAAGGATATTTGTACTCTGCTCTGCAGGCTTATAATGTCAACCTCGACGCTCTTCCAGAGAAGGTTAAGATGTACATAGTATAGAGAAAATAAACTATGGCTTAGGCGAGGAACCCGGATGTCCTAATCAGGCAGCTATTGTGACCAATACGCAGGTGTACCCGTTAGTTATTTCCCGTTACACATACTTCAGCCGGGTAAACTACAGAAGGAGTTGGAATACTGCCCAGTGGGTCATACTGGTGCACCTATAGGATATCAACAGGTCTGGCATTACTCTAAAGCCCCTAACTGGCAATTTGGATGGCCTAATCTTGGAGGCATAGAGTATATCCTTCCTTCGGGTATCTACCTATGCTGCAGTTCCGACAAGAGGCGCGAGGGCTTACGAGATATTACCGCGACCCTGTAATTTATGGTATTTTGGTCACTCTGTATGGCCGCCGTAGGACCAAGAGCAGTAGTCGGTACTAAACCCCGTATAGAGTAGTGTGTTTATTCTCTTCTCGCACTCGTCTTCCGCAACGCCCTTTGTTTCTACTTTAAGGACATCACCACGATACACGGAGCAATCGGTATGATCCTTTCCTCTGTACCTAACATATGTCGTGGAGTTAAATCTGACTCTGAATCCGAATCCTTCGGCCTGCCTCAATTTAATACCAGCAGACACATAGGGCGTCCCTTATTACGTTTATATTTGTTAGGCCAAATATCCAGTTCCACGCTTTCCCTTTCTGACGAAGCTGTAACGATGACGTCAATGGCTTCTCTGACTCGCATGGGCTCAGGGGGCGGGGTAGTTTCATCAAAGTTGATAGTTTTGTCAAAGCCAGCTTAAAATTACCTATTTGGGACATTTTAAGCGATTAACCCAAGGGGGAGTGTTCGGAGACTGAGGTGCGCGGTGGTTTCCCCTCGAGAATTTTATATATCAACAATATCTTGACGGACGACAGAACTTTCTTGACTCGGTTTACGTGTTCCAGCTGCAATTTCCAATTATTAAAAGTTGGAAATTGTTCCTCTAGTCAACATGTCCCACTCTCTTAAGATTGCTATCCTGCAAAACGATCACAAGTCCGAAGGATACTGGAACGACTTCAGGGAAGCATTCTGCAATGTTATAAGTGCTGCTGCCCCAGACTCGCAGATCAACTTCTTTGATCCTATCGAGCTGCAAGTCTACCCGGAACTGTCGGACAACTATGACCTGATTATTTTGGGCGGCGGTAACGCTGAACACAATGGCAACGTTCCCTGGGTCCTCAAGATGCAGGCTTTTATACGGACTGTCGCGCGAAATTATCCGCATCAAAAATTGGTTGGAATCTGCTGGGGTCATCAGGCAATCCACAAGTCCTTGGGTGGGACTGTTGGCTATAGAAAAGAAGGAGCGGAGGTAAGTTGGCCATATTATACTGTAATGATTTATGGAATATCATTCGTCTGATTCTTCTTTTCTTTTCGCTGGCTCTAGGTGCAGACGTTCATCAAGCTCACTCCGGAAGGGAGGAAATTCTTTCACTTTGCAGAGGCCAGGGGAGCTTTAGCTGTGAATGTCATGCACCTGGAGTATGTCTATGAGGCGGGGTCGAGCTTTATTCCACTGGCTGAGGACCATCAAGCCTTCATCGCGACGAACAATAGTATTCTCACATTCCAGGCGCATCCGGAAATAGGGCCACAGTTCGCAGAACGGATCATCAGAAAGGACTTTGGGAAACATCTTAGTCAGGCAGAGTTTGAGCATGCTCTGGGGGGATTAGACTGCCCATTAGATAATGAGAATATCTGGAAAAGGATCCTGCATTGGGCTAGGGATTAGATCAAATGAAATACCTTTTAAACCAGCTGAAAAGAGAGGATTTTATCCGATCATGTCCAATACAAATACAACGATAGAGAAGCACCAGCTATTGTTAATTTCAGGACATATTCTCCAGTCAGAAACAACCAGCGGTGACTTACTGCCAGCGATGATGGATAATTTCCTTTGTTTGGTTCACTCATTTTTGCATGCGGCTCAGTGTTGTGACTGCCAAGGGTCGGTGAGTGGGATCTAGGGGTGTTTTCGACTAGACTGAGAATTTACATCTATCTACATGAATAAATCGACGTTTCCTTTTCAAGCATACACGCTGTCCATTTAACTATGTACACAGTACCTAGCTGATGATACCAACAATAAGTCTTCTAGACTGTGTTACGCTCAGGCACAAGGATATCAAATCAACAAGTGGTAGCATTCAACGAAGCAACTAAGCATGAGAAAGGAAGAAGGAAAGAAGGAGAGATGGCAGGAGAGCTATCTAAATAGTAGACGGATGC
>PZKB01000283.1:0-22311 GCA_003852855.1 Penicillium sp. MT2 MMC-2018 | reverse complement strand
AGTAGTAAGTAATGCAGTTGCTGCGGTAATGTATGGTAACGATCTTGGCAAAATTGATTATGTGATAGGGGTATTACATAATTTGTTGTGCCAGTAACAAAAACGTGTTGTGTCCCTAACAATTCCCAGCCTAGCCTAGATATTACGTAAATATCGGCGAGCCGCTAGTTTAGCCACTCCTCTCCTAGGGACGATATACCCCCCGATAACCTAATATCCTGCCCTACTAGCTACTAAGCGGTGCACGGGATACCGCGTAAGCCATATTACTAGCATAGCGGATGGGTAGCTAGGAAGACGTATCGGACTTTCCGCCTCCGGCACTCGGTATAGCTTCGCGTGCCTAAGCGTATTGGTTTTGGGTAAACGCTTTCTGGCATAGTGGTATTGTTTGACTATACTGGCTTGGTGGCTGCGAGTTTCTGAGTAGAGGGCGAGTATAGGGATAGGATACCTTGATGGGCTTGCCGAGCTTAGAGCGTATCGTTCGGAACTTCGGCCGAACCCGCACGAAATAGGGCTTGTGGGCTTTAAGCCGCCCGAAGACTGGCCCGTATATAATATGTTAAAAAGCTAATATACTAAAGTATATTTCTATTGTTTAGGGCTTTAGGAAGGTGAGGCTCGTTGTACTGCCTATCGCCCTGGATAGTAATCTATTATGTCCCGAATCTGTGAAGGTCCGGCTTTTTTGATCTTCTACTTACGTACTGGACTTTGATAGTATTATATATGTTTATGAAGTACGTTGGGGTTGGGTGTTATGACGACTAGCTGCCTCCTATCTTCGATTGTCGTAAGAAAAGCTTTATTGAAGTTTTCCTCTAGTAACCTTGATAAATCGAGATAGACTGTATTATGACTAATAGCTTCTTTAGCGATATAGATGAGAGTGTTTAGGTCGAATTGTAGGTATCTTTGTCGTAATTGCTCTGGCTCGTTCTATAGCTATCTCTGCGCGCTGAATACCGATATAAAGGCTCTGGGTCGGAGCCTGCTATTGGTTAGCTAAAGATAATAGCATGAAATAAGGAGACTTGCTAATAAGCAAAGTTTTAGGTGCTCTGCCTCTATTAGGCGGTATGGTGAGTTTTCGAGTGGTAATATAATAAGCCGGTAGTTTTAGGGATTCGAGTAAGGTCTGAGGGCCTCTAGTAGAAGGAGTATTGTGCGACGCTATAGGTTATAGGAATATAATAAATGAAGTTAAATTCTTGGAAGTAGATTCACAGTTCGCGTGATGATAGAGACGCTAAGGTCACGGTAAATAGATATAATCCCTGAATAGAATCGATTATAGGATTTGAATTCGATACTTTATTCTGGTTGTCCTACTACTGACGGATACTACTGTAATAATTAGGAATGAATAGTGTGCGAACTTTGCTAAGTATTGGTTTCGCCGTGGAAACGAAACGAGGTATATAGACTAGGTAATGGTGTAATGGTGGAGGCGTTAAGGAAATTGGTTAAGATCTCCCTTAGGAACTGTTATCGTATTAGCGAGGGAGTAAGAAAAACCGATATGCGAGAATAATAACAACATACGTAAATATCGGCTGCTGGTCCGACTGCAATCGCTCCTTAATACCGCCTAGGTGATGCAAGCGTTCTCTGTGGACGCCAATGGCGCGGTCACTAGGTATCCCTCTTTTTTGCCCGCGCCTCCACCGAACCGGGTCTGCTGGTGCGTCCCATGTACTCTACACCATCTGTCAATCCCATACCTAACTTTGATGACAGGGAATTTCCACTGGCCCTGCTGTCTGCAATGGTCTAAAGGCTGCCCGGTCTGATCAGGTTGCCTGCCAGGGTGTCGGATCCGCCTATACGGCTGATCTGGCATCAAACGCCCTACCTGGAAATACCTCCCCGGGTGCCATCAACGAAGCCATCGGCCTCTTCGAACAAGCTGTGCAAAAGTGCCCGGAGACCCAGATCGTTGCTGGCGGATATAGTCAAGGGACTGCTGTAATGGACGACTCTATCTCAAACCTGCCGGATAACGTCAAGGAGAAGATCAAGGGTGTCGTGCTGTTCGGCTACACCCGCAATGCCCAGGAGAAGGGCCAGATTGCCAACTTCCCCAAGGACAAAGTCAAGATCTATTGTGCTGCGGGCGATCTGGTTTGCGATGGAACTTTGATCGTCACTGCGCCCCATTTTAGTTACTTGGCGAGCACGGGCGATGCCACCCAGTTCCTGCTGTCGAAGCTGAGTGCTTCGTAAAGAAGGTTCAGACACATTTGGCTTTCTCGTGGGCTGGCTGGGCAATTGTGATACTGAACCTCTTAACCTAATCTGAATGCCCCGATATATTTCTAAACAGCTGCATATTGATTTTGTATAATCTTTTCCATGGTTGATGTTGATGTTGATGTTAATTGACCCAGTCTCGGGCCTGGCGCCCATCATCTCCACTCTGTCAGTTCATCGCAACTCCACTGGTCTCTTGTGCCGTTTCAAGTGGAAAATCAGCCGAGAAGATATCAACAAATATTGTCTATGAGCAATGTACAACTTCAATCCTACAGAAATTGCCTTGTCTTGATTCGGGCAAAGTGCAGCACCACGAGTTTAACCATGTACCCTTAACGTCCATGCCAAATGCTCGCAGGAACTTGGCTATCAGCTACAGTAGCTACCAAGTTTTGCTGGTCCTGCGTCTTGCCCTGTTGGCTTTGAACGCCACAAATATGAGTCCAAATGGGTACCGCGTAGCCTAGATGGGAAAGCCATATTCCAGCTAATAGCCGACACGGACACGAATATCAAATCAATGCGAACCGCCCAGGAGCAAAATCTCCAGAATCTAGAAGTTACAGAAAAGGAATTGTCAACCCTATGAATCGAATCGTCAACCTCACGCTACCATACGAACGGCCAGCGATGCTCGATGGTCATCGCATGATGCTCAACATGTCTGATCTCGATGCCGCACCTAGCAATCAACACACCATTATAGCGGCAGAAGTGCTTATAAAGCTTCAAAATAACTAGATTAATTCTTCTTATTAATAGCTATCTGATGATATTAAATAGTAATTTAAAATTCACAAAAAACTTAGCCTACCAGGGGCGCCACTTCCACCCCCAGCATCCCGCCTGCCCACTCTCCCCACAACTCTCAAGCAGCAGGGCATATTTGCCCGTGCGATCATCAGTGCACTGGTTTCTGCGACTTTTGGTCAGGTGCAAGACCACTAGACTACCACGGGAGGAGAGTTACCAAAATCGCCGGGAAGTGAATGATAACCCCCGTCTACGAATAAACCGTCTTTGTTTTCCCTCCTTCCCCTCTTTTCACTCTTAACACTCTATTTCGGTCTAATGAGGATGGAGAAGATCGGCTCTCCCGCAGACATGCTAGAGGCAACCTTACACAACATGCAGTCAATCTTCACAGCCAATAGCTCCATCGTCAACTCTGGGCTCCCTACCTGCTCCCACGATGTAAAGAAGCTTGTCTACCGAGTATGGAGCACCAGTCTCCCAGGACGACAACTCTCAGCTCGATCTCCGCATGCTGGACTTGGAGACTCGAAAAATCTCCGCCTTGACCACAGAGTAGGATAATTTGCCATTCTTCTCGGGGGTAAACGTATTGTCTTCACCCGCAAGATGAGCGCGACCAACTACGACGTATGCACCATGAATTCCGATGGCACTGATATCCAGGTGCTGACAAGCAGTGGGCGAATGATGCACATGCAGTATGTACCCATGACGGGCGTATCATGTACTCCTCTAGCATGTTCGGTTACCAGTATGAGTATGTCTTGTATGATCAGACCTTCAAGCCCAATGGGCAAATAGTCGTTATGGATGCGAATGGGTGAAATAAGCAGGTGCTCACCGATTTAATCTGGGAGGAATCGATGCCCCTCTTCGTGCCTGACGCCGTTCTGTACAACGGCCATGAATAATGGATGCATCGCTGATCAACGACAGAGTACAGAGTGTGTGATGGATAGCCTAGTGAACCTTGGAATAAGCAATTTGGCAATGAGCGGAAAAGCTACTTGAGCCAAAACTCTCTGGTTTGAAGTACGAGACGACCAACCACCCAACTATCTGTGTGTGCCCACTGCCCACTGATATGGGCCTTAAAGATCTGGTCGCGGTAATAGTTCATTGAACATATCAAAGGGTCCAAAAAGTGACAATTGCACTGGTACCAAGCAAGCTTTGCCAATCAAGTACTCCGTACATAGAAAATGCAGGGTTGCCCCAGACACAAACCTGGCAGGTGGAGACGCGCCGTGGCAATGCTGAGCTCGCGGCAGGGATGCAGGAGAACGCGAGGGCCCGCGACTCCGACCTGCGCAGGACTGTATAAAATTTTGCTTTTCCCAGCAAGATACTGCTGTCCATCCAGGTGGCTGACACTGGACAGGAGGACATCAATTCTACACCAGAAGTAGTCCCGCGTGAATACGCCAGATCGTGACACGCGATGGGTGCGACCGGGACATTCTCCACGCGAGTCACCGTGGATAGAAGATGGACTCCACACCTCGAACTTTATGGAATTAAAAGCTCCTTCATTCCTTCTACAGCTCGTCTTCTGGTCTGGTTTGAGATCATCTGGTCTATGTGAGCATACAGATTCTGAATCTGCAATAAGTTCGTCCCCTGCCTGGCTGGTCCTAAAAGTCGATCTTTTACTCAACAACCGAAGGGGGGCTGGTTCTTCGACAGACAGCTCTCGGCCTCGGGCCCATGACACTGACAGCTGGCTCTCCATCCTTGAACGAGTCCCCATCACGCTAGTCAATTTCATTGAGCAGTTTCAAACTAAGTCTAGCTGGTCTAGAGTATCGAATCATTCGAATGAGATCCGTAAATCCGAACTTCCCTGCTTTGTCGCGTAGTGCCAGGCGCGTGGGAGAGGATCCGGTGGCTTATCTGATCGTGATTCAGCCAGCCTAAAGTGGAGACTTATTACGTCGAGCTGAAACTCTTTTTGCAGGTAAGACGCGTTCTGAAGCGCGTTGTTGTTGGTCCTAGCTTTACAGCTTTGTCCGACGAGAGATTGTGGTCATTGATGTCGCCAAAGAGGTAGATTTCTGAAGTGTTTCATGCATTGAAGTGCAGGGCAATGGGAGATAGGATCCGACATTGCAAGCAATATTACAGTGGAGAGCAGCAGTAGGATGAATGCTGGATAGACTGGTCGAGGGGGCTACCACAGGCACGGCCATGGATCGACTGCCCTAGCGTCGGAGGTTGCTGGAAAGCCAGTGGCACGAGAATTTGTCGACTCCAACTTGAATTGTTGACGCGCCTTGCGTCTCGAGGGGCTGCTGAGGTAAGCGCGGCTGGGCGCGTGATCACGTGCACCGTGACTTAGCCCGTCGCGCTAAAAGATTCACGTCCACCCACTACTTATTCCATCTTCTCCCACTCCAGCTTTCGTGTCTTCTCTTCCTTTCCCCAAGCAACTTGCCTTTCCCTGCTTTTGGTGCTTGTGTTGCTTTCAATTGCTCTCCAGTGATCACATTCCCTTCAACACATCTTCCAATGGCCACTCAAGTCACCCCTTCGAAGCAGGTTCGTGATGTCACCAGCACCGCTGGTGCCTCTCGCGATATACGCGTCGCGAGCATCGGTTTAGCTAACTCGCGTGCTTTCTCAGGCTGCTTCCTCCCTCGAGAACCTCAAGATGAGTGACTCACCCGTTAAGAAGCTCGATTTCCAGTCTGTCGGCAAGGAGAACGCGCCCGCGTCTTTCAAGCCCGTCGACGCGACCACCACCAAGCCCGCCGAGAAGGCCATCGAGGCCCCCAAGGTTGCTCCGGGCATCAAGGAGCTTGAGGCCAACGAGCCTCTCCTCCAGGAGAACCCTCACCGTTTCGTCCTCTTCCCCATCAAGTACCACGAGGTCAGTCACGTCGCCGACGCGTCTACGCGTAAAGTGGTTTTGACGTGCGGGACTTGACCTGCAACGCAATCCCACGTTCGTCTCGTGAATCAGGCACTGACAATTTTTCATTCCTTTCATAGATCTGGCAAATGTACAAGAAGGCCGAGGCTTCTTTCTGGACCGCCGAGGAAATTGATCTGTCCAAGGATCTGCACGACTGGCACAACCGCCTGAACGATGACGAGCGCTACTTCATCTCCCACGTCCTGGCCTTCTTCGCTGCTTCCGATGGCATTGTCAACGAGAACCTGCTGGAGCGTTTCAGCGGTGAGGTTCAGGTCCCCGAGGCCCGCTGCTTCTACGGATTTCAGATCATGATGGAGAACATCCACTCCGAGACCTACTCCCTGCTCATTGATACCTACATCAAGGAGCCCAAGCAGCGCACCTACCTCTTTGATGCCATTGACACCAGTACGCGCAACCCCACAATCACTTTCATCTCAAGATCTAGCCTGCTAACCCAACTTTCAGTTCCCTGCATTAAGCGCAAGGCCGAGTGGGCCATGAAGTGGATCTCTGACCGCGAGTCCACCTTTGCTCAGCGCCTGGTCGCCTTTGCTGCCGTCGAGGGTATCTTCTTCTCCGGCTCTTTTGCCTCCATCTTCTGGCTCAAGAAGCGTGGCCTCATGCCTGGCCTGACCTTCTCCAATGAGCTGATCTCCCGTGACGAGGGCCTGCACACTGACTTTGCCTGTCTGCTCTTCTCCCACCTGAACAACCGCCCCAGCAAGCAGGTTGTTGAGGATGTCATTGTCGAGGCCGTCGGCATTGAGCAGGAGTTCCTGACTGACGCTCTGCCCTGCGCCCTCCTCGGCATGAACTCCAAACTGATGTGCCAGTACATCGAGTTCGTGGCTGACCGTCTTCTGGTTGCCCTTGGTAACAAGAAGTACTTCAACGCCACCAACCCCTTCGACTTCATGGAGTCCATCTCCCTCGCTGGCAAGACTAACTTCTTCGAGAAGCGTGTCGGTGACTACCAGAAGGCGGGTGTCATGGCCTCCACCAAGAAGGACACCAGCGCCTCCGAGAGCGAGCAGACCCCCAAGGACAACGGCCTCAGCTTCGACGAGGACTTCTAGACATTGTCGCTTGTCACTAATATTCCCCCCTCCTTTCCCACTCTCCCCTTCTCTTGTTTTATACCCTCCAGTCGTGTGGGTTACCCCCACGCTGCTCTCCACATGATATCACGCTTGCTCTGTCTTCTGTTTTCGTTTTTCTTGTGATGGGATTTCCAAAGGCTACGCATGGATTAGGCGTTTTATTTCTTTTGTCTCTTACTTCTTGGTCTGTCCTAGACTTCTGACCCAATGTCTGATATGGGATGGATGGCGGATATGTGTACTTAACGTTGAATTACTTGTTCATTGTACGTTTCTACCAGGTGGTCAGAGAATTGTAGAAGGCTGCTGCTTGACGCAATGAAGCGTGTATCTCAAGTGTTTTGTCAGTCTTTTGGACATTACCTAAGGTACAAGGACTCCCTTCCAACCATGGAAGAGGCCTGGGTCAATGCCTTGACTAGTATCCACATCTCAATATATGCCTATGTCCAACCCAGCCAGGCCATGAACCCATAACATGTCATTATTCTCTATGAACCAATCCACTCCACAGCTCTATTCTTCATCGACAGCAACAAACCTATCGCTTCCCTTTGCCACCCTTCTTCTTTCCCTTCCCACCCTGTCCCTGTCCTTGCTGTCCCTGACCCTGACCCTGACCCTTAGCCTGCCCAGCCACCGCAGGCGCAGCAACCTCTTCAACCGGCGCATCAACCATCTCCACATCACCCCCGACTACACCAGGCGCCGACAGCCCCAGACTCGCCACGTCCGCACCGCTTGCCAACTTGCCCAATCCCGTGATCAACCGGATGACCTCGGCGATCTTGTTGGTCTGGTATTGCAGGACGATGCCTGTGGTGGGATTGTAGGTTTTGAGGGTGAGGCAGGCGATCGGGGTGGTCGTTGTTGAGGACGGGGCGGGTTGAGAGTCTGTGGCGGATGCTTTGCGAGCTTGTGATTTTGCGCGTTTGGTGCGGGCGCTGGGGGTTTCGGTGGGGAAGTGGTATTTTGTTGTTATCCGGGTCTTGGGAGGTGTTAGCTTTGTTCTTTTTTTGTGGTCTGTTTGGTTTGTATTGGCCGTAGGGATTGAAACTAGGATTGGGATTGGGAATTGGGAATTGGGATTGAGGGTTTTGTGCGGCCCGAACGCTGTGGAAGCTGTGGCTGGCGCTGTGGCTGTCGGGAATGGAGTGCGCATGTCTTCAACTTACAGTATCCGGGTATGCCTCTAGTAGCTGGGCTGACTGCTCCAAGAAAGCCTGGGAGGTGGGGAGGTAAGGCATGGTGGTGTGTGATGAGTGGGCGAGAGCTGGTCTCGCTTTTTGCGGTGGTCGTGCGGATCGAAGGAAGGTGGGGGAGAAAGAGTTCAGCAGCAGGTTCCGTTGAACTCAATTGGAGGAGCTGATGAAGGGCTCGAGTAGAATGGCAGAGATGGGATTGCCGGGTTGTGAGGAATTGGGGGGGGTGGAGGGTGAGGAGAGTCTGGGGTGGACACTGCGAGAGGGCCAGTTTGGGTCAGTTTGGGTTATCACTACCGGACTTTTTCCAGGTCTTGGCATCAATGGCCGACTGGTGGGTGAGTATGACAGCTACAGATATATGGAAGTCGACCCAGATGTTGAAGGAATTCGATTCTATCTAGTCAAGGTGAGTTGTGACACCCTTCTTATATTCGAACCCTCCTCGATTTTTCGAGGAATAATCTCGTATCATACACGCCATGCCCAGCCAGATCAGCTCGCCCACCAGCCCTTCGGTCCACAGTTCGATACGCCAATGAATTCCGTCCTCGAAAAGGAAAAAGGAAAATAAATTGAGAATGAGAATGAGTATCATAGGGAGAAAAACATTCCAAAATGGCAACCATCCAGGAACCAATTCCCAGCACCATCGCAAATGTCGAAAAAGCCACCTCAAGTAATCAAACATACCCAAATCATACACATCGTCCCCCGAGAATACAAATCCTAATCCAAATTTCCAAAATGCCCCAAGGGCATCCCTAATAGACCAAGAAGCACGACCCCAATTGATAATACTACTCACTCAATCGCCCGATTACACTGCACACAAATCAACTTCTGTCCCCCATCCCTCCCCTTCACACCCCGGAAATTCGTGCCTCCGCAATGCTCACACCGCAAGATATGCTCCTCCTCCCCCGCCGAAGACGCATAGTCACTACTCAACACGCTCGCCGCAATACTCATTTTCCGCTCGCCGCCAGTCGGGATCCGACTGGGACTAAGCAGATTGTCCGATTTGCGAGACTTCATGGCCAGCGCGTCGTGCGTGATCTTGTTCCAGTATGCGTAGCTGTGGTCGCCCTGTAGCCAGAGGGGGTTATCTTTGGCTTTGCCGCTGGTGATGATGTCGGCGGAGGAGGCGGGGGGTTTGCGGGAGTCCGATTGGGCCGGAGGAGGAGGGCCTGATGGACCGCGGCCAAGGCCGTGGCCGTTTTGTATGCCTTTTTCTTCGTGGGAGGGGCGGGGGGAGGGTGGTGGCGAAGTTGTTACTACGGAAAGAGACTCGTGTGGCCCGAGACTCGAAGGTCGAGAGGAGGTGAGACGGAAGGTAGCTGAGCGGCGCTGGGGGGATGGACTGCGTGTGCGTAGGCCGGACCGAGAACCCTCGCCGCTTGCTCGGCCGTGACGAACGACGGAGTTGCGCCAGGAGATGATACGTTCGGACGGGGTCTTATGCGTGGATTCCTTGCCGGTGGAAGATGCGATGCTGTTCCGGGCGGAATTGGAGCGGTGCAGGATTCGTCGTGAGATTGATGAGTTGGCGTCCCAGTTCTCGTAGCGTCGCTTGTGATATGCACAGTCTTGCCGTAGAACTTTGATCTTGCCTGAGTAGTCGGCGATGACGATGATGTTCCCGTCTTCATGTTTCGAGCGCGAGATGTAGGAAGGCGACTCGTGGGCCATTTTGCTGATGATGGATAATCGCGGTGCGGATGAAGATCGCTTGTGGTTGTTCTCGTTGGGTTCTCGCGGACTTGCCTGTTTCGACGACTCCTCCGTGCTCATGAGAGCCACTGGGGGTGGGTTGCAGATATCGTAGATCGGATCTTCAGACAGCCCTAGGACCTGTTTGGTCTTCGTCGGGGCGACAATAGCCACCGTCACAATGGCCGTCTGCGTTTCAAAGATCTCGACGGCACGTTTATCTGTATCACGTTCCACAGTGCCAATAGGCCAGACATAGGCCTTGCGATCCTCACTTCCACAGATGACATGCTTGCCATCCTCAGTGAACGTCGCGCGAATTTGGCTGCACGTGTTCTCATTACCGCGAAACTTGGCCTCAAGGGTCCGCTCACGAAAATCGTACATGCGAATGCGAGAGTCGTTGCTGGTGACCAGCAGTTTGACGTCGCCATTTGGATCATCGATGGGAACTGTCATAGTGTCGATCCCGGTGATCTTATTCCCTTTTGAGTTGCGACCACGAGCGGATCGAACGTGGATCTGGCCGGAGACTTTCAATCCCTCCGTGTCGTAAATATTGAGTAGTCCATTCAGGCATCCAGCCATGGAGTACCGTCCGTCCGGCGTGAATGACACCGCGGTGATCATATCGGACGCAGTGGTGACGAACGCCACGTTTTTATCGGGGATGCTCCAGAGGCGTAGTTTGGAGTCGAGCGAGCCGGCGAGGAAGAACCGATCATCACGCGGATGGAATTGGATTGAAGTGACAAAGTCAGTGTGCTGGAAACAACAGAGACACTCCGAGCGACTAGCATGCCATAATCGAACAGTCTTGTCCATTGAGGACGACAGGAGGAAATTGTTCTATGATTCGGTCAGTCACCTTCCATAGAAAGTCCTGCCATTCTTTCTGACTGCATACTTTACTCCAGCTCAAGTCCAGAACGCTACCGGTATGCCCTTCGAAGACCCGGATCGGCTTAGGGTGAAAAACAGGTGCCTTTAGCTTTGGGGGCTGATTATCTGTCTGCCCATCCTCGTCGCTATGCGTGGCATTTGCTCGCTCATCCGGGGTAGAAATGACCGCCCATACTCTCACTTTTTTGTCCTGCCCAGCCGCAGCTAGATACTTGCCATCCTTGGAGAATGCCAGAGCCCAAATCGCGTTTCCAGTTCCCTCGTCATTTGGAGTGCTGGAGGAGGTAGACCTTCTTCTATCAGCAGCTCGAGGCTGGGAGCGTACGCCATTGAGTAGCTCCTGCGCGAGGAACACCCGGTCAAAGGTCTTGTCTTTTTTGTAATGCACGCGAGTCCTGAGATATCTCGCAGGCGCCGGATGCCGGGGGATGAATCCTATCGGATTGGAGGTATCGACGGACATGCGGCTAGCATCTGGCTCTGGGATTTCATCTTCCGCCTCGGAGAGCTGATCCTTCTTTTTGGAGCCAATAAGTCGGCTTAGAAATGAGACCCCCTTCCTGGAGAGGGAAGAAGAGAAAGGGGACACTGGTCAGCTACCATGCAAACATTAAAATATATAAGCAATGCAAACAGCCCGAGTCCCTCAGCTTCCGGAGCCCGAGGGCAAGGCATTGTTCACGAGGCGGGGCAAGTATGCGGGAAGGGAGGACAAGCAGATCACGCACGAGGCGTGAGCGTCTGCGCGTGATCGGCGGTTGGAACCTGGGGTTTGGAGCTTTCGACGTGACACACTCACTTCTTTTCTCGGGAGTAGTTTGAGTTTGACGCTGCATCTCCCCGAGCAGTGCTGGCCTCTGACAGGTTGAAGTCGGAGCCGCCGGCCTCGGCCTCGTACGAAGCCCTACCTAGCAATTTCAAGGGAATTGACTTTTGGGTATTTGTTCGCTGGATGATATGCTTTTAACAGATCAACAAAAAGGACAATCAGCTCTGCTTGTTTCGGTAGTTTCCCGGCCGTCTCGGTCGTTCGCCTTTGTCGGAAGGCCGGTAAGCACAGTAGATGATCGTCCCGCTTACCTGAGATAAAGGGTCAATGGCACTATTTTCAGTTCTCGTTTCCTGTAGCGTAAGAGTCGAGTTTCTAGCCACAGGCCCCCCAATGGGCTGTGGGAGTCGAGGATGCCGCTGCGCATCATGTTGGCTTTTGCTGGAGGCCGACGCGACGTCCGACGTGACCGACCCTGCGCCTGTCGATGGTGACCATCGCCCGTCAGCGCTGTATCTCCTCGTTCATTTGACGCTGGTCTGCTGACCCGTCTGGCTTGTTATAGGCTCAGGATCAGGGGAAAGTATATTCCCAGATTTCCAAGCCAACCAAGCGAGATTCAGACGCCCGCACTGCACGTACCGACGGGTAAAGTTTGCGAGACTCTGAGTGGTCCTGGTTTGGGCTCGCTGGCTATCGCGGGGCTTGTCGAGCTGCGCGGTAATGCGCCATGCTGGTCTGCGCTCCCCTCCATTTAGTCGCGCGTCCCCGTCGCATGGGGTGTGGTGTTGGTTGGTGGGGGGAGGAAGAGGTGGAGAGCTTAAGTTCTGGAGCGCGGTTTTATCTTGGGGTGTTTTGTGTCGGCTGTCAGAGCGATGGAGCCATGGTTTAATGTCAGAGTACAAATGAATGCTCCAAGAACCGTTGGAAGCGAGAGAGGCGAAATTCAAATACGGACAACTGATAGGTTCGAGCGGCAACGGCCGGAGAACAGATGGATGACATCAAACGAAG
Organism: Penicillium sp. MT2 MMC-2018; assembly: GCA_003852855.1. NCBI lineage: Eukaryota > Fungi > Ascomycota > Eurotiomycetes > Eurotiales > Aspergillaceae > Penicillium > Penicillium sp. MT2 MMC-2018. Next base: position 9,675 of record PZKB01000283.1, on the reverse strand, counting down.
CCAAGTGGAGACGTTCTGCTCAATTGGACCCTGGCAGTGGGCATTCTCGCTCGAACGCTCAGATTATTCTCAGCTTATCGCCGACAAGCGTCGCTAAGACCAGGTGGGGTTGGCGTCATGTTCTGGAAATTCTAGAAGATTGAAAGTCCATAGAATTGATCGTGTGTATAGTGTATAGATTGGTAGATACATATGTTCATCATCACATTCAGATTCATCAGTGCTCAAAGAGTATACCTATAGTATAAGGTAATATCATCAATTGATGCCCCCAGAGCAATGGTAGGGTGTCTTATCGCTGTTTCAGCAACAGCCTTCAAATCCGCGCCTGCAGCTTTCGTGCACGATCCTTGGCAATGTCACACATGGCCTAATCTCCGAATCAGTTGCGCTCCAAGGGGGCCAGTTCTCGCGATCAAACGATCTGCACTTGCACGTACCTGAATGGCCTCTGTAATTTCCTTCTCCTTGTCTGCTCGGTCAATGCGCTGACGCATTTCCTCCATGATCACGTCCCGGCTGCGCCCGTTGACAAACGTCCTGCGGTTCAGATAAGGTCAGCATGAACGAGTGGGCAAACGGTCGCATGACTGAGGAGCCGAAATAGTGAGCATGCATTGAAATCGACGGAGACGACCTACACAAATCGCAATCCGGGGAACTTTTCTTCGTACTCGGCGTTCATCGACAACAACTTCTGCGCCTGTTCCTCAGCGCCCGTGTTCAATTGCGCCTGCTCCTTCTTGCTCAATTCGCTAAGATGTTCCGGGTTGGCGGGGGCCCGACCGAGTCGCGGGTGCGAGCCCAAGATGCCAAACAGCAGTTTTCGGTCGGCGGGGGAGTTGGGCGCAGACAGCGCAGAGATGCGGTCTCCTACGGCGTCAATCAGGGAGGCATACGAGTTGAAGGTCTGGTTGGCCAGCAGCGGAAGCATTAATTGGTGGAGCTCGGGCGAGGGTTCGAAGAGCGTGTCCAGCACACGCAACTGGGTCTCCTGCGACTGGGAGGGGAGCGATGAAAGGGCGGGGAGGTCGGCCATGATTGTGGCGGTCAGGGACCTTTGATAATTTGAATTACGGTCGAATGGTCGAGGAAAAGTTCGTCAATTTTGAGCTTGAAATCATGGGAAAGGTCGGGTTTGTATAAGTGTTAAGTAGGTTGTGTCCACCATCGGGGCTCGCCGAGCGAGTCGCTGTTCGGGCGGGGAACAGCGGAGGTGAAGGACATCCAGTCGAGTAGGACGGATAAGTTGACTCAGGATGCATTCGATCGAGTCATTTCACTTGAGGCCGAAGATTGAAGTTGGAGTTTGATCTGGACGGAAGATATTTGCCCTGGGGATGGTCGAGCAACTCGATGACGAACGGATTGGGTTTGTATGAGGTGTGTTATACTTGGAGAAGAATTCTCGGCAGTAACCTACCGGCGCGGGGATCATCGATGTAGTGTAGTATACCACATAGCGTAAATGCTTTGAGAACACCTTGAAATGATAATCCTCACATAAACACTTCTTTTGTTGTCACAAACTCGGGGGATATTGTATCAGTCGGACTTATTTCAGAAGTACATTTGTTCAGCGGGGGGATTTCCCAGGCCCCGATCGCTCAAATTGGATTGATGTCTTGGGGGATTGATTATTGATTGATAGATTGACCCGCTAACATTATTGTACAGAAGGAGCCATTGAACATTGTTAACCTTACCACATCCTCGCATTCCTCGGCGTTTCCTCCTCGTAATGCTTGGCAGTGACTATATGCAGCTTGGTACTTTGTGCCCTGCCAATGCGATCTGTTCCTTTGGTGCTAATAATATGTCGACAGTATGTTATGTGCCCAACAGGCCAGGATTTTGATGATCCAACAATCCAATGACCCCGAAATCCAATGACCGGAGGTCCAAATGGTTCAATTGGCCCCCCTCGACCCTCCAGAACGAGCACGAGGGGCTAGCTATAAAGAGCATTGACTCCGAGCGAGCTGTTTCAGAACCCCCACTGAAATGAGGATAGCCGTGAGTGGAGTTCACTGGCGAATTGGAGGCGGGTGTCCCCCTGAACCAGCCCGACGCCAGACGGAAATAGTCTTTCGAATAAGTCTGCGACGAGCAGGAGAGGTTCGCCAGTGCTTCTAGTGACCATTCTCGTACCTCTGTGGGCTCAAGGTTGAGACTCTCAGCCTATCAGTTGGCTGTATCACCGTCTGTCAACTGTCTGTCCTCGTCCTGATTGGGGTCCCATCACGATCTCAAGATCTCGCCCCAACTTTGTTCCCGCTTCGAGGTACGAAGGTTGGACTGTCAGTGCCTGAGTGCAGTGTGTCACTGTACGGAGTGTGAGGAAAAGCACAGAGCTGCTAAGCAGTGCACATTTGCTCTTCACTCTGTGGTTGACGATTGTTCAGTGCGACAGTGCACCGTTATTAGATTGTTTAGTTGTAGGTTGCCCCGGGTGGACCATCAAGTCCAGACTCCTCCCCCCTTCCTTCCCCTTCTCTCCCCTCCTCCTCCTTTGGACTCGACTCCTCTCAATCTACAGACCGCAACTGGTCTTCCAAGCCTCCTCGGCACGCTCCTCATGCCGCGCGAGCCATGTCTCTCAATGGGCTAGATAGTGCCACCGTCGTCGAAGCCTACCAGAGTGCCCTGGCCGACGCGGGTGGTTGGTAAGTTTGCCCTTGTTCATCGCGGAATGCTCGCGACTCGACCCCCTTTTGCGCCCTCCCCAAATCAACCCGCCGTCAATGAACACTTAATTCTGACCATTGCGACCGTTGCGATCTATCTAGGTTTCTATTACATTACACCGCACGGGATGAGGTCGCCCTCCTCGATCGAGGCACTGGCGGGGTCCCCGAGGCCCGCAATGCCATCGACAACTACAATGAGACCTCGCCTCTCTATGGCTTCTTGCATTACCGCAGGCGGAAAGTCATCTTGCGGTACATGCCCGAGGGTCTTTCCCGGCTCATACTAGGTACGGCGTGGCCTGTTGTGCGGAGAGATGTGATGGATCGAAGCATCATTAACCAGAGACCTTTTCTTTCTAGCCCGTAGTAACGTCCAGTTCCAGTCCGTCCTGGACAAGTTCACCCCACACGATACAGTATTGCCCCTAACGCAGGCGACCGATTTGAACGAGAGCGCCCTATCCTCTGCGTGCCTTCTCCACACGGCCTCGGGATCGATCACATCTTCCTCAAGCTCCCTCCGGCGCCGTCGGCTGATGGAAATTACCGAGGATGCGGAGGAGAATGGCGCAAAAGAAGAGGCTAAGGATCAGTCGGAAGCGCAATCGCAACCTCCTCCCAAGGCAGAGACCAGGCAACGGTCAGGCAGCCTGAAGTCGGAAGCTACCATTGTGCCACCACCCTCGACTACCTCACCTGAAGTCGAAACATCCTCGCCCGATCTTCGACCTCCTCCTTCGAGAGCAAGCTCCCGTTCACCTCTCTCACGCGGAAGTCCAAGTGAATCGCACGCGACCTCCATGTCTCCAACCACCCCTCGATCTCCCGAGTCCGTTACTTCGGAGCATTCAAGGTACAGGAATATTCTGGACGAATTTCCGCGCCCGTCGGAGGACGTTCGTATGTCAACTCAGTCAGCGCGACCCTCGTTGCGCGATCTGGAGCGAGCTGGATATACACCGAAGGTCAAGCTAGGTCCCCGCCCTGCAGTGGACCCAAGTGGACGGCCACGCACGTCAGGGAGCTCTCGGAATCCTGACCAACGACCGGTTGCCTCGATGCCAGCCGGCATGCGTTCGTCCTCTGTGCGAAAACCCCCAAGTATCACCGAGGTCCCCCGTCCCCGCTCTCAAGGAAGCTCGTTTGCAACCAAACCGAGCAGTCGAGCACCTCCAATGCCACCTCTGCTGGTCCCTCCCCCGTCAATTCCAATTTCGAGGCCGCCGCTCTCCCCAGGCGCCAAGTCCTTGGGTGCCCTGTCAACCTCGTCCGGCCTGACTCCGGAGAAAGAACGCTTGATGAAGGCACTGCAGCAAAGGAAGAAACAAATGGCTAAACGGGCGGAGCAGACGAAGAAAAAGCAGGCGATGGCTGATGAAGAGGAAGAGAAAAAGAAGACGAAGTTGGAGGAGTCTGCTCAGAACGTGGAGGAGAACAAGGAAAATATTAATCTAGCAGAGCCAGCAAAGAGCCCCAAAATCGGGGCTGAAACACCACTCGACGCAGAAACTAAGCTCGCGCCAGAAGAGCCGCAAGAAATTCAAGCTCATGTGAACGTTGTTGAACGTCATATGCCAGCTCCCGAGCCATCCAAAATGCTTGAGAAGACTCCAGAACCTGCCCCCGCTGAGCTCGGAGAGGATCAAACCACAACCTCACCTGAGGCACCAGTGTCTCAATTGCCCAAGGATCAGGCTACCATCAAGCGTGAAGATGAGCAGGCTCCCTTTGAAACGTCCAAGGCTGACCAGGAACTGAATGCCGACGCCCCCGTCTCCGACTCCGAATGCCCATCTTCTCTCACTTCAAACCCCAGTCCCGACACCACTTTCTCGACTGATCGCGCCGAGACCCCTCTGGAGGCCATCAAGCCCGAAGCCCTACAGACTTTCCCTGAGTCTGAGAACGCGGTCTCTGAGGTCGAAACACGTGCGGAACACGTGGACTCCACACTGCCTGACCCGATTGAGACTCCAGTCCCACCTAGTGCCAACGTTGAAGTCCCACTCAACAAGGAGGCAGCCGACGGTCCAAACACGACGCCAGAAGTGGAAAACGCCTCTTCACTACCTGATGTCGCCCTAGTCGCCGACAAAAAATTAGAGAAGGCAGCCACCGAGATCGCCCCTACAGAGGCTCCCGAAACAGTCACCATTCCCATTCTCCCGCCCGTGGAGTTTCCTCTTATCCCCGTAGTCGAGCTTCCAAACGAACCCCCGGTCGCGCCCGTGTTGGTCTCTATTGAGCCTGTTCCGCAGGAGGAGCCCACGCCTGAGGAGCAACCCACCACCTCCACTCTTGCACCTGCTGTGCCTCCCTTGGACCAAAGACGAAGAAAGCATCTGGAACCCATTCAAGTGCCGACACAGGAGTTTTCCGACGACGACTGTCTCCTTTCGGATGATTCATTCATGGAGGAATTAAGATCAGCCACCGTGCAGGAGGCCAGGCCTGTTTCAGTCAAGTCACCCAGCGGCGGCGACCAGTCTTGGAAGGGGTCTCGGGCTGTCTCAAGCCCGTACTTGGCTTCACCATCGCCCATGCACGCTTTGGCGGTGGGCCGATCTGTGTCGAGTCCATACATGGACAATGGAGCCTCGACTCCAGTACTGATGGCTAAGAAGATCAACGTTTCTTCTGGCATTTCAAGCCGTATCAAGGCTCTGGAGAAGTTCTCTAGCCGGGAAGGCACTGCTCCTGGTTCGACTCCGGCCCAGGGGCCGTCTGCCTCCTCGTCATTTGAAGAACTGCGCAAGCGTGCATCTGTATCGTTCCCTAATGGGACTATTCCAGACTTCTCTCGCGCTCCCAGCGTGAATCATCATGACGCTCGCCCTGTCACTGCGGCCAACCGCCGTACCAACTCGATTTCTGTGACAGCTCGCATCGTCCGTGACAACGGCGTTTCTCCGGGCTCCTCTGGTGTCGAGCCATCAGAGTCAGATGTCCTCAACTTTCAGGCTAGCCAACTCACCGTGGAGCAACATGAGGCAACTAACGAAGCGGTGTCTGGTACGCAGACCCCGGAGTCTACCACCATGCGCGCTGAAGACCGCAGCATGTCCATGTCATCAGTAGGGTCCAGCCGCCAGGCTACACCTGTCTCTCGTCCTGCTAGCCGCCTGTCATTATCCTCGCGCTCCAAGACCGATGAAAATCTCCAATCCGCATCGCCCACGGATGAGAAGAAGGGCTCCCGCGCCTCTCGTCTGATGCGTCGCATGTCGTCGCTCACCTCGAATTCCCGCCGCAGCATCATCGGGGCCCTGAGCCCACCCGTAAAGGAGGAAGAATCTTCTGTCTCTCCATTGGGTCACTCCGGCATCTCGACCTCGTCGTCCCGTCAGACCCTCTCAGAGCCCGTCGAGATTGGCGAAGTCAACGTCCAGTTCCCCGGAACCCTTCTCTGGAAGCGCCGATTCATGCGCATTGATGATGATGGCTACGTGGTTCTCACCCCTGGCACCAATGATGCCAGTGCTCGCAACATGATCAAACGCTATCATCTGACCGAGTTTCGGACGCCGTGTCTTCCCGATGAGGACATGCAAGAGCTGCCCAACAGCATCTTGCTGGACTTCCTAGACGGTAGCACGCTACAGTGCGCGTGTGAGTCACGGCAGGGACAATCCTGGACCCTGCAGAGTAAGTTTTTTTTTTCCTCCCTGGACTAATTTTGTCAATGCTAACAGCTATCGCAACAGCTCTTGTCGACGCCCACAACGCCTATCAGCAATGATTTCATCTATCAGCGGCTTCCGACGGCAGGAATCCTCCACCAACTTGCATCTCTTCACACAATTTCATTCTCGCCTCGCCTCATAGATCTGAGCCACACTTATCATCGCATCATCGTCGACCACGCGCGCATTGTCCCCCTTTCCTTGGGCCATTTCCATTTCACTCTAGCCGGCTGGCTCTTGTGTCCATTCGCAACCCACGTGTTATTTCCTATCTCTTCCCACCCTGGTCATTCCTCCCCTTTTCCTGTTCTTATTTTCTGAATCTCTGATCTCCAATCTCTTTGTATGTGCGTGTGTTCTATGTGGCATGTTTCGTGGTATACCCCCATTTCCAAGTCAAAAAGCTTTTCCGACTCGTTTCTTTTTCTCTCTTCATCCCCCCTCATCGTCCGAACTCGAAATTGTCCCTCGTGGATGGTCAAGAGAGTGATCTACCTCCCTTGTACAGTTGTAGACAACGCAATACTCCTCATCATTGCAACGTTTTGCATTCGCCGTAACTGGCGCGGAGTTTGTGTTACCACCTTCCGTCTCCTGATTCCTCTCCATAGCTGCATGGTATGGCATACAAATTCTGCATTACATGGTACATTTTCACTTATTCTATTAGAACGTAAGGCCAATCGGGTGATGGGCATTCTCTTTGGGTGTTTTCCATGAGTATACATGGTTTCACAACCTACGATGGTGCCGATATTGCACAAGTGAGGCGCAGCGCCTCTGACGACATTTGGCACACGAGCAAACCCTTCCATTTGACACCCTCAACCGCTCGCAGTGTAACCCTAGGCATGCAAAAGAAATGCATAGATCTTCGGAAATACCTTGCGCAGAGCCCCTGACGTGGCTTCTCAAGGAGCGGGCGTGACTCTCAACCTTACTTTTGTAAGAAAACCGTGCTCTGATTCAGCAGAGACAAACTCTCAACACTTCACATCAACCTCATACCTATCCTTGAGACCTCATTTAACACCCAGGAATCGAGTCAATTGGTCTAGTAGCGGCTACGAGCACACACTCCCCAAACCCTCCTCTCTAGATGGCGTGTCACTGTTTCACAGACTCAGTTAGACCTTTGTTGAACTAAAAGTAAAAATAAAGCCAGGTACAAGGTACCGCGCACAACGTTTTAAACCCGGCACTTCGACATCCAGTCGTGCAAGTTCTCCAACGATTGTATGTCGTCGACCGCCTCTATTGATCCATACAGACCTATAGTGAAGCAGCGTGCCGCCGTGATTGCAACGCTGCACCGTTATATCGCTCAATGTCTCATGTCATTGTGTCGGGTTTTTTCCCCGTTCACGGCTCAGTCTTGATGAGACGGACGGGACCACCAGGTGTCGGATGGGGAAATCGCTCGATAACCTGCTTCCGACACGCAAACATGAGGAGTGGCTATTGAACAGATGATCTTCATTTTGAAGCTTCAAACTGTAAATAACATCAATTGCTAAACCTTTATGTCTGACGCTTGAGAGGGAAGCATAAAAGGGTCTCTGTGGGTCGACTCGGGCTTCATTGCTACATCATATCATCGACCCCCAACTACCTAATCTTACTACTCTTACTACCAAAGATTCGATTGTCTTTCACTTTCTGATCTTTTCCATGGATTAGATTATTCAATTTCTATAGCACTCTTTCGTTTAATAGCAGTCATCCTGCATATTCCAGCAATGAAGGTCACGAATCTAATTCCGTCCCTTGTCCATCTTGCTCTGGCAAGCATCTCGTTGGCCAGTCGTCAAACGCGCCGAGTCTCTACACATTCGAGACTTTTATGTCCAGGATGCTGAAGACGACAAAGGCGCCTTGCAATTCACACTACAATGTTCCGTGACTGGCCTATACGATGATTGTACCCTTGGATGGTATGTCGTCTATCCAGCGCATTCTTCCTAGCCCACCAGGTTGCTTCGCGTTCTTCACCAATCTCTCCGTGTATTTTGTTATTCTTAAATTGAGAAGTCCCTCGCTTTTAGACTTTAACAACGAGCCACCTGTTTCTCCAAGAACGAGGCTGACCCAAAATTAGGAGTACCACCAGTGGCATCCAGCCGGGACTCGCAATGAACAAATGCCTCAACAACAACTACGAATTCGGGTACCGCTACGGAATTGGCAATATTGAGAATTTCGTTCTAGTCATCCAGCGTGCGAATGGCACGCAGCGTGGCTATGAAGTGATCAGTGCTTCTGCAACAAATGCGACTCGGATCTGTACGAAGAATCCGGGGCCTGGGTTGACGGAGCGGTGCGAGTGGAGGGGGATTTTGGATGTTGACATCTGATTTTGACTACTCAGTCTTCTAATATTCCTTTTCGAAGATGTCACAGGTAATAATCCTAATGCTTAATTTCAATGTTCAATCCGTTTAGACAGTTGACCCATTCCCAGGTGTGACTCTTCTTGCTTTCGTTCCCGACGGATTTGCCTTTGTGGAAGTTGGGAGCAAAATATGGCTTGTTCGCCTGAAAACACACTATTCACATTCATTCCCTCATGGAGGTCGTCAGTGGATTAGACTAGCATAACCTGAATGTCTAGCTCTTCGCCAAATACATGAAATGCCAATGAATGGAGGGCAAGCCTGCGTGTGAGCATTGACACCGAGGTAATTCAGAACGGGACTTTTGACGACGGTCTACCCAGAAACACTGGTATTGGCCTACGGGCTTCGTGTGTATCTGGATTGAACATGCCTCCTTCAACGGCTGGCTGGAGGTCTTACCACCCTTCTTAACGGGACCACCTAGCCATTCGCACTGCCATCGATCATGTATACGGTGACAATCAGTGGTCAGGCTCCTCACTACACGTGGTATTTCGCCTATCACTCTGTCTTTACATTGTCATATGGATGGCTTGCACTGTCTGGGGCAACCTCAATGTCAAGAAGGCGAAGTGATGAGCAGAAGGCGCACGTACTCCCAAAGTCTGAAGATAACGCCCGGCCATGAACTAATACGATCCGATCGTTTCACGAGATGTACAAGATGATGAATGACGTGGATATTCTATTTACAAAAGATCTATGCACGTCCCGTTCAATCACCTACAAGGCAGACAAGGTATATCATTAGGTCTTGCCAAAAAAAAAAAAAAAAAAAAAAAAAAAAAAAAAAAAAAAAAAAAAAAAAAAAAAAAACAAAAAAAACAAAAAAAAAAAATAAAAAAAAAAAAAAAGAAAAAAAAAAAAACAAAAAAACAAAAAAAAAAAAACAAAAAAAAAAAAACA
>PZKB01000282.1:0-22622 GCA_003852855.1 Penicillium sp. MT2 MMC-2018 | reverse complement strand
AACGCAAACAACACATCATTTTAGAACAATATTAAGTAGAACATGAATAATAATTATTAAAATTATGGCAAAGGATTTCTTATCCTTAATAGTCTTTCTCGGTCCTCCTAGAAAACGCCTTTTGGCTTCGCTTTAGTGAGGATGTCGGCAGGATTGTCTTTACTTAGAATGTTGACTAGAGTAACTAGTCTTTTCTTTATGTAGTCGCGAGTAAGATGGTACAGGGTGCTAATCTATAAGAGTTTGGTGGCTAATTTACCTTGAGTGACCGTAGTAATTATATTAACTAAGTTATAGTGTAGGCGTAAAGGATTATTGTTCTGAAAATCCTTATCTTAGTTAAGAGGTTGAATTAGTTACATGTCGGCGGTAATTCGTGCGAGGTAAAGACCTTCTTTTAAAGTAGTGCTTATCGCGTAATATTCGGCTATTATTGAAGAAGATATAATAATATCCTGTCTCCGAGATGACTAGGAGATTAGTGTGCTAGCAAAGAACTATATAAAAGCTTTAGTTAACTTACTATCTTTGGCGTCCCCGTATGAAGAATCAATAAATCCTTCTAAAGAACGAGAGGGGTTACTTCTAAAAGGTAGACCTAACTTAATAGTGCCAGTAAAGTAATACAAAAGGTCCTTGTAGGCGAGAAAATCGTCTCTTCTAGGCGAACTAGATCGGCGTTGTAATTTTGATATAGTATAGGTAATATCTAGTCGTATTTTGATTAACAACTATCCGATCTTTCCTATCTTTTTAGCGTATTTGAGCTTATCTTTAGATTGCTGTTGGTGAGATCACCTCGTGGGATTAACTAAGAAGGACTTAAAGGTATCGGTAATAGATTTGAATTTTCTATGTCCTTATCGTAGAGTAAATAAATAAGTTAAATATTCTTGTTGATTCATGAAGATGTAACCTAATGATTTAACAATTATATCATAGCTAAGAAATCTTTAAAATGAGAGCTTTTTTAATTAGCGCTTTTGTTCTAGGCTATTATTCTAGGCTATTATTCTAGGCTATTATTCTAGGCTATTATTCTAGGCTATATTAAATATTGTTACCTTCTCTCTTAAGTCCCGTGGTAAGTATATTATTAACGTAGATTAATATAAAAACTATTTTTCTATTTTTTCTATTATTAGTGTAGATATATCTATCGGAATCGAATGGCTTTAAGTCTAACTAAGTAAGGTCCGCAGTAAAGACGTTATACTAAAGATAGCCTGCTTAGCGTAGACTATAAAGAGCTTGATTAAGCATATAGATATATTTAATACTGTTAGATCCATAAAATTTGTAGCTAGTTAGTTATCGTATAAAAATGACTCTGTTATTAATTACCGTATTAAGATACGCGCTTATAATATCCTATTAATGAATTTTCTATTTTCGAATGGTAGCGGTTAAAATAATCAATTTTGCTATAGAGTCTAAAGTAACTAGGGAATATTTTTCATCTAGTTAGAAATCAACACCTAGTGTTTAGCGGTTACTATAAACTACCTATCTTGTACGGAATTTAAGAATATAGCCGTCACTATCCCTTTTAAGGTTATAGACCTATTTTCCTAGTAAAATTAATGTTCCCTATGGTGGGTGTGGAACAACAGTGAGAGCCTTAGCTATATTAATTTTTGCTAATTAAATTTTCTTAGCTTCTGACTATTAAGCCGTAAATTTTGAATTCATTGCTGCTCAATAAGTGTCTAGAATTAAGATATCTGAAGGCCGAATTTTTTCTGTGGTAGTATAATAAATCCCTAGCGGAAGATATCTATTATCTGTGGCGATAGTAAGGTGAGATCCGTATTCTTTGCTTTTCGGATCAGGAATCACTCTAGGTAGCAGTTTAGGAGCTATTCTTTATCGTGAGGATTTTCTTAGTGCTTGTGGAGGTTGAAGAATATTAATTAGGTTAACTAAGGTTTCGATAGACTGAAGGTCGGGTCTTTCTAGCGTTAAATGCCTTTGGGATTTAGGTGTTTTAAATCGTTCTAGTGTGACATAGAAATTCCTTAATTCGTTAGTTATTCGTCCTGTTAGTGATATCTAAGTGTGTTGTAATATTTCGATTGAGGGAATTAGCATATCTAGGTTGACTAGTGGAGTTGCTATTGGTGTACTAGGAGCTAGGATTTGTTTTGGTTGAATTAGTGTAATTGTTACGACCGGTAATTTATTGTTTTGCTATAACTAGAACTTTGGCGTTAATTCTTAAATCTTTCTATGAATCGTCAGTCTTTAGAATTCTGAATCAGTGAATAACGTTTTGTTGGCAGTATTCTGGTCATAGATAAGGTTTTGGGAAATTTGAATGGGCGTAGGTTCTTCCTAAAAGGTGATATCGCGACGAAGAACAACTTCTCTTTTCGCGGGATTATAAATCTGATAGAGATTCCCTCTATCGGCTGTTGCCGTGTTTGCTGTGTTAGGATCTTTCCTTGTGGGATTTGCCTTTTGTGGCCTTTTTGGGCCTTCTTGATGTGGTTGGTCTTTCTCTTTTCTCTGCTATCTCGCTCAATAGCTTCGCTCAATGTCAGAGATCTTGCCTGTCTTCCTTGCGTAGATCGCTCCTTATTAGGTTATACGCCCGATCGCTGATTTTTGATTTGACACTTGATTCAACATTGCCTTATTGGCTAAACCACTGATTCTAAAAACCCTTGATTTGCCTTACACTAGTGTGTGGTGCTAGCTAAACTATTTAATTTCCTTACCTAGATTTTAGTATTACTTAAAATAATATCTATTTAAGATTTAACCTTTATAAGGTGCCGCGTAGCTTAGCAGGATTATTATGATTTTGTTGCCGATACTACTGCTATAGGCCCTATTATATAGATCACTAATGCCCCTAAAGAATTTACCCTTAACCCTTTAGATCCCCTAGTAAATACCTAGGATTTTAATATTTAGCTTAATAATGCTACCCGAATCCTTCGTTAACTGAATTTATACCGCTTTCTTAATAGAGATATTGAGCGGCCTAATAAAATATCTCCTTATACGGCTAGATAGGTTAAGACTTTAAAGAAGATCTAGGCCTAGTTATTTTAATTAATTCCTAAAGATATTAATAGATTAATTTAAACTACCTATTACTATTATAATTTTACTAACGAATACGTTATCTTATTAAAAAAGGATTTTAACTTTATAGGATATAACGCTACTTATAGAGATATCGTTATATTCTAGAACCTTCGTCGTTCGAAATTCTCTTTACTAGTTAAATTCGTTACTACCTTTAGAGAAGCTTATACTAAGATAGAAGAGCGTATAACGATATCCCCTATAATTATTACTTAAATTATACTTTATAAGATCGAATCCGATAATCTAATAATAATAGCTATAAGATATACTGCCTATAAGAAGAAATTCGCTAAGATAGATAATTTTAAGGCTAAGGATTTATTTAGTTTATTTAACAAGGTTCTTAATAAGCTTTATAAGCTCAGAACAATATTCACTATAGCCTCGGTTACTAATAATAGTAATAAGACTAGCAATTAAGGCCGAACTAATAATAATAATAGTGAATACTAGTCTCTAAAGAATTCTCCCCTATTCATAAAAGGATCTAATAACTTTAGTACTATTAAGAAGTAGGTAGAGAACTAGATTAACGGTGATAACTAGATAATACCTAATAGTAATTACGCCTTTTATATAAGATTAGGTTACGTAGTTAAAAACTATCTATACCTTATTATCGAGTGCTAACTAGCGAATTAGAAACCTATTAAAGGTATTTAGGTAAATTTCCTATAGAGAAATAAGGATAATCTAATAGCTATATATCCTAATAATTATAAAGAAAGATTTAAGAATAGGATTCGTAAGGATAGTAGTTTAAACTCGCTATTCTTAAATTCAAATTTACCTAGCTAGCTAGGTACACTATTAATATTAACTCTAATATCTTAAATACCTTTATTAATATGAACTACTTAACCTATTATTATAACAAAACCGTTAACTCTATAAATAGCTTAAACTAGTTAGATAGCTTAAACTAGTTTAATTCTTTAATAGGTCTAACAAAAATAAGGAACTTCTACTATTACGATTAGTAATAATAATGATTTAGAATATTACTATAGCACGTTAGCCGTTTATAATAATAACGAGGATATATCCGATATTAATAAGTTATTAATTAATATAATAATCGATATTATTAACTAGTTTAACTCTAGATATAAACTATTAGGCCCTAAATATAACTTCGATAAAGGAAGACCGAGTCCTACGATTATCTACACTACTAGAGTAGACTAAAATATACTAATTCCTCTTTTAATAGTAATAGTTACTTATAGCTAAGGTAAATAGATCGTAGACTTAGGAGCTTTAAGAACGATTTATATTAATAGTAATACTTTAATTAATTTTTAGGCCTACTAAGGTAATAAAGGCTATAGATATTAGACCTTAGAAGATCGATCTCTTATATCCTTAGGTAAGGTAGTTATAAGAATTAATTTAGTTTTTCCTAACCGTATTATTATTAACCTAGATATTAAATACGAATACATTCTAGAAGGTCTATTTAATTTATTATTAACTATAAGGATATTCTACGACTATAATATAGGTTAGAAAGATTAGAAGAATATCTTTATAGATCCTAGTAACGAGTTAAAGATTCTGGCTTATACCTATAGGAAAAGAGGTATACTATTTTTGTATACTTTATTAATTCGACCTTTATTAGCTACTAAAAGGAAGACCCCTCCGCTTATTACTTAGGTATTTACCTTTATAATAATAACACCTAAGTTAGCGTATTTTAGACTAGGCTATGTTAGTTAACCGACTACTAGGATTAATCACTATCGAATTAGTAATAATATTTATAGAGATAATATATTTAACTATAAACTATATCGTCGAGCAAAGGCTAAAAAGATTATTTCTTATATTCCTTAGCTAAGAGCCACGATACTATAGCAATTTATTATATTAATCTATAACTATATATTCCTATAGGTATTAGTGGTACGAACTATATAGTAATTACTACCGATAATGATATTCGATTTAGATAGATGTAACCGATCAAAAATAAATCTAATGCCTCGGATATACTTATTAAATTAGCCACGAGAAATCACAATATTACCGGAAGATAGCTACATAAGATTCGAACAGATAGAGAAATAGGTCTTTTAAAATTTATTAAGTAGATTAAAGAAAAAGGAACGGTTATTGCTCTTATTGATAAGGAGCGATCTACGCTAGGAAGACAGGCAAGATCTCTGACATTAAGCGAAGCTATTGAGCGAGATGGCAGAGGAAACAGAAAGAACAACATCAAGAAGGCCTATAAAGGCCACAAAGGCAAATCCTATAAGGAAAGATCCAGATAGCAAACACGGCAATAGCCGATAGAGGGAATCTCTATTATACCCTCCTTAGGACCAGCCTATAAGCTAATACACATAGCTAGATGGTCTTAATCTTATTGTAAGTATATGTAAAAATTTAAATATATCTAGTAAAGCAGTGAATCAACAATTTAGTGAGCGTATCTTTAATAATCTTTCTCGGTCCTCTTAGAAAACGCTATTTAGCTTTGTTTTAGTCAAGATATCTGTAGTATTATCTTTGCTAGGAATGTTGACAAGGGCAATAAGGTTCTTTTTGACTATATCTAGAACTAGGTAGTATCTCGTGCTAATCTATGTTAATTTAGGCTTAAATTATCATTTATGACTGCGGTAATAGCGTTATCAGAGTCATAATAAAGTAAAATAGGAATATTCTTGTTAAAGTTCTTATCTTAGTTAAGTTTAGGAATTAATTATATTTCACTAGCTAATTAGGCTAAGAAAAGGCCTTCTTTAACTGCAAAACTTATGGTATAATATTTAGCTATCGTAGAAGAAGTACCAATAATTCCTTAACGCTTTAAGGCCTATAAAATAGGCGCGCCGGTAAAGAACTAAACGTAGGCTTCTATAGATTTACTATCTTCGGTATCTCCGTAAGAAGAGTCTATAAAACCTTTGACTACGCGAAGAATTATATCTAAAAGGTATACTAAGATCTAAAGTACTAGTAAAATATTAAATTAAGTCTCTATATACTAGGAAATCTTCTTTTCTCGGCGAAGATCCTCGTTATTATAATTTTAATATAGCAGCGGTAATTTTAGGGCGTGTTTTAATAGATAACTAACTAATCTTGCCTATTATTTTTGAATAAGGACCCTTTTTAGCGTCGCTTTTTAGTTTATTAGGTTAAGGAATCTTCTAAGAAGGGCTTATTAGGATCAGGGAAGATATAGTATTTTCGAATCCGTAGTTACGCACTAAATCTATTAAATAGGCCTATCAATTTATAAGGATTAAACTATCTGGTTCTTTAAATATATTATATCTAAGGAATCTTTTAAAGGGAAGTATCTTAAGCTTTCTTTTAGCTAATATACCCTCGCGGACCTATTAAACTTTACTATTAATACCTATAGAAAAGACATTATCTATATAGATAATAATAAAAATAGTGAATACATTATTAGTATAAACGTATAGTGCGACTAGTAAGGGCTTTAAACTACGGTCTTTTAAATTATTAGAAAATACTTTGTGCTATAAATAGCTAGCTTAACGAAGGCTATAAAGCGCCTAATTTAAGATATAGATAAATTCTTCCCTATAAGGGCTAAAAAATTTATGCCCTATTAGTTACTTCATAAAAATGATATAATTATTAATTATAGTATTTAAATAAGTACCTATAATATCCTATTACTCTCTTTTCTAACGACGTAGTATATATAGTAAGTAAAACCACTAATTTTGCTACCGCGTTAGAAGTAATAGAGACGTAGCGCTTATTAGGTTAGAAATTACTGCCTAGGGTTTAACGGTTTCTATAAACTACCTATCTTACTCGGAACTCTAGAATATAGCCCTCGCTATCCTATTTTAAATCGTAGACCTATTTACCTAGTAAGATCTTAGTGCTCTTCGGTAGTAGTAGAATAAGATTTATACTATTTAATACGGTAATCTTAGTTAATTAGACTTTTTTAGCTTTAAGCTATTAATCTATAAAATCGGTTTTTATAGCTTTAAGATATATAGAAGGAATTTTAACTATTACCGACTGTATCTTATCAGTAGTAGTATAATATATACTAGGTCCTAAGTAATTATCTTTAATAGAAGCGGTAAAGAATAAACTTCCTCGGATTCTATTATCTTCTAATACTCTTATTTTTCCTTTATTAGTATATCTAACTATGCCTTCTAGTAGTCTTCTTAGTTCTAGCTAACAAGAGCTTTAGCGTATCGGTTCTGTTAATTTAGATCTGTTTCTTCGTAAATTTAGCTATAGCGGGATCGTTATTGAAATAGTTATAATTAGATCTACTAAGGAAGGATCACGAATCTCGCGTTACGGTATCTAAGGAGGTTCTGATCCTTAGCGAATAACCTAAGATTAAGGAGTCTTATAAATAGAAATAAATATCTAGTAGTAGTACTAAATCTAAAAGCGAAGGAGTAAGTATAAAGGAAGGGTTTTTGAATGTATTTAGTTTCTTAATACTAGGAATCGGCTAATTAGGATTATAAGATTCACTAAATAAGTATTTCGCTGGTATATTAGGTAGTAATCCTCGAATTCTATAGGGCTTTAATAGCTTAGGATATAGAATTAGTGCTAATAGAATTTCTAGAGGAGTAGGCTATATTAATTAACGTTATTATAGCTTAAAAGAAAATTTATTAGTATTAACTTATTACGGAAACGGATCTATTCGAGTGTTTAGCGTCTTTCCGTAAGTATACGATCTATCTAATTTATAATATTAAATCGTTCATAGTCTACTATAATACCTCTAGGATCCGAGATAATTAAATCTAGTCGAGTTTTAGGTCCTCTTTTATATAAGATAGTCGGCTGATTTTTAGGACGTTATTATAGTTGTTGAATTTAACGTTCTTATTGAATTAGTTATTACGGTCGGGACTAAGTTTAAGAAATTTGAGAAATTTGAGGATTTATTATTAAATCTTTCTTACTAATAATAACTAGTTATTATTGCTAGTGAGATTCCTTTATAGGTTCTATATTAGTAATCTCTTAGATTTTGTTATTAATAATTAGGGGTAATTCTTCTTAATCTTTTAATCTTCGAAGTATTAATAGTTCTTCCTAAAAAGTAATATCACGACGAATAATAATCTATCTTTTAGTAGGGTCGTAGATCCGGTATTAGTGGCTATTTTCTCCTTTATAACTAACTAGATAACTAATCTACGCCTTTAGAGATATCTTTCGGCCCTAGACTCGCTTTTCCTTTAGGATATATACGTAGGCTTTTGAATACTAAACGCGCAAAAATCCTAAATCGATAGGCTTACTTCTTCTAAGGCCTAAGCCGTTATTCTATTTTTAAGCGGCGATTTATCCTAGCCTAGGCGGTGGATTCGATTCAAAACGTAGGTTATAGTAACAGTAGCTTCTAGCTATAGATAAGCTAGAGCGTTTAGAGTAGTAATTATTAAAGCCCTAGTACCCTATATAATAATATAGCTAGAAACTTTAGTAACACTATTTTACTTATAAGTATAAGGCGTAATAAGAGTAATAACCGTTCCTTTTTCTTTAATCTACTTAATAAATTTTAAAAGACCTATATCTCTATCTATTCGAATCTTATATAGCTATCTTCCGGTAATATTATGATTTCTCGTGGCTAATTTAATAAGTATATCTAAGGTATTAGATTTCTTTTTGATGAAGATTGTTGCGATCGAGGTCTTTGTCCTTTTGCAGATTTGAGGCAGATGCCTTTCTCCTTCTCCTTGCAGGTCTCCGACCGGTGGTTTCCTGTTGATAGATTGTCTCTGCCTCTATATGAGGCTTCTTCTTTGCCAGATTGCTTCTTCTTCCTTAAGAGATCTTCAGAGATTCAGAGATTGTTGCCCTGACCAATTGACTGCTTCTTCCAAAGTGTTCCTTGTTCCTGTGCGTAGCTGCTGGCCGACCTGGCCCCCAAACGTCCCTAGACGTTCTCAGTAGCGTTATATCCTATAAAGTTAAGGATCTTTTTTAATAAGATAATGTATTCGTTAGCAAAATTATAACAGTAACGGGTGGTTTAAATTAATCTATTAATATCCCTAGGAATCGATTAGAATAGCTAGGCCTAGATCTTTGAAGTTTTAACCTATCTAGCCGTATAAGGAGATATTTTATTAGGCCGCTTAATATCCCCGTTAAGGAAGCGGTGCAAATTTAACTAACGAAGGATTCGAGTAGTATTATTAAGCTAAATATTAAAATCCTGGGTATTTACGAGGGGATCTAAAGGGTTAAGGGTAAATTCTTTAGAGGCATCAGTAATCTATATAATAGGGCCTATAGTAGTGGTATCGGCAACAAAATCATAATAATCCTACCGAGCTACGCGGCACCTTACAAAGGTTGAATCTTGAATAGATATTATTTTAACTAACACCTAACACTAGGTGAAGATTAAGAAAATCAAATTTAACGGGTTTATCTAACACTAAAATCTAGGTAAGGAAAATCAAATGGTTTAGCTAGCACCACACACTGGTGTAAGGCAAGTTAAGGGTTTTTGGAATCAGTGGTTTAGCTAATAAGGCAATATTGAATTAAGTGTTAAATCAAAAGTCAGCGATCGGGCGCATAACCTGATAAGGAGCGATCTACGTAAGGAAGATAGGCAAGATCTCTAACATTGAGCGAAGCTATTAAGCGAGCGATGGCAGAGGAAAAAGAAAGAATAACATTAAGAAGGCCTATAAAGGCCACAAAAGGCAAATCCTATAAGGAAAGATCTAGACAGTAAACACGGCAACAGCCGATAGAGGGAATCTCTATCACTTATTATACCTTATAAGCAAAATAGTATTACTAAAGTCTCTAGCTATATCATCATATAGGGTGCTAGGGCTTTAATGATTGCTGCTCTAAACGCTCTAGCTTATTTATAGCTAGAAGCTATAGTTACTATAACCTACGTTTTGAATCGAATCTATCGTCCGGGATAAGATAAATCGCTACTTAAAAAATAGAATAACGGCCTAGGCCTCAGGAGAAGCGAGCCTATTAATTTAGGATTTTTACGCGTTTAGTATTTAAAGGCCTACGTACATATCCTAAAGGAAAAGCGAGTCTAAGGCCGAAAGATATCTCTCTAAGGGCGTAGATTAGTTATCTAGTTAGTTATAAAGGAGAAAATAGCCACTAATACCGGATCTACGACCCTACTAAAAGATAGATTATTATTCGACGTGATATTACCTTTTAGGAAGAACTATTAACACTTCGAAGATTGAAAGATCAAGAAGAATTGCCTCTAATTGTTAATGATAAAATCCAAGAGATTACTAATAAAGAACCTATAAAGGAATCTCGCTAGCAATAATAACTAGTTATTATTAGTAAGAAAGATTTAATAATAAATCCTTAAAATCCTCCGATTCCTCAAATTACTTACATTTCTTAAATTCAGACCCAACTATAATAACTAATTTAATAAGAACGTTAAATTTAATAACTATAATAACGTCCTAAAAATCAGTCGACTATCTTATATAAAAGAGGACCTAAAACTCGACTAGATTTAATTATCCCGGATTCCAGAAGCGTTATAGTAGACTAGGAACGATTTAATGTTATAAATTAAATAGATTATATAGTCGCGGAAAGACATTAACTTTAAAATCCTCGAATAGATCCGTTTCCGTAATAAGTTAATACTAACGAATTTTCTTTTAAGCTATAACAACGTTAATTAATATAGCCTACTCCTCTAAAAATTCTATTAGCACTAATTCCATATCCTGAACTATTAAAGCCT
The DNA here is from genome assembly GCA_003852855.1 of Penicillium sp. MT2 MMC-2018. Lineage (NCBI taxonomy): Eukaryota > Fungi > Ascomycota > Eurotiomycetes > Eurotiales > Aspergillaceae > Penicillium > Penicillium sp. MT2 MMC-2018. Next base: position 11,767 of record PZKB01000282.1, on the reverse strand, counting down.
TATAGAATTCGAGAATTACTACTAAATATACCGGCAAAATGCTTATTTAATGAATCTGATAATCCTAATTAGCCGATTCCTAGTATTAAGAAACTAAATACATTCAAAAACCCTTCCTTTATACTTACTCCTTCGCTTTTAGATTTAGTACTACTACTAGATATTTATTTCTATTTATAAGACTCCTTAATCTTAGGTTATTCGCTAAGGATCAGAACCTCCTTAGATACCGTAACGCGAGATTCGTAACGCCTCCTTAGTAGATCTAATTATAACTATTTTAACAATAATCCTACTACCGCTAAATTTACGAAGAAGATCTAAATTAATAGAACTAATACACCGGAGTTCTCGTTAGCTAGAACCGAGAAGACTACTAGACGGTATAGTTAGATACACTAATAAAGGAAAAATAAGGGTACTAGAAGATAATAGAATTCGAGGAAGTTTATTCTTTGCCGCCTCTATTAAAGATAATTACCTAGGTCCTAGAATAAATTATACTACTACTGATAAGATACAGTCGGTAATAGTTAAAATTCCTTCTATATATCTTAAAGCTATAAAAACCGATTTTATAGATTAATAGCTTAAGGCAGAAAAAGTCTAATTAACTAAGATTACCGTATTAAATGCTATAAATCTTATTCTACTACCACCGAAGGGCACTAAGATCTTACCGGGTAAATAGGTCTACGATTTAAAATAAGATAGCGAAGGCTACGTTTTAGAGTTCCGAGTAAGATAGGTAGTTTATAGAAACCGTTAAACCCTAGGCGTTAATTTCTAACCTAATAAGCGCTACGCCCCTATTACTTCTAACGCGGTAGCAAAACTAGTTATTTCACTTACTATACTACAACGTTAGAAAAGAGAGTAATAGGATATTATAGGTACTTATTTAAGTACTATAATTAATAATCGTATTATCTTTATAAAGTAACTAATAGGTGAGAACGTCTGGAAAACGTTTGGGGGCTAGGTCGGCTAGTAGCTACGCATAGGAACACTTAAAGAAGTAGTTAATTGGTTAGGGCAGCAATCTCTGAATCTCTGAAGATCTCTCAGGAAGAAGAAATAATCTGGCAAAGAAGAGGCCTTATATAGAGGCAGAGATAATCTATCAACAGGAAACTACCGGTCGGAGACCTGTAAGAAGAAGAAGGAGAAAGGTATCTGCCTTGAATCTGTAAAAGGATAAAGACCTCGATCATAACAATCTTTATTATCTCTCCCTTAGGCTAGGTGGTAAGAAGAAGAAGAAAAATATATTAATCTTAGAACAATATTAATTTAGAATAGGAAAATCATTGTAGAGGATTCCTTATCCTTAATAGTCTTTCTCGGTCCTCTTGAAAAACGCCTTTTAGCTTCGCTTTAGTGAGAATGTTGGTAGGGTTATCTTTGCTTGGAATGTTGATTAGAGTGACTAACCTTTTCTTTATGTAGTCACGAGTAAGATAGTACCGGGTGCTAATCTATGAGAGTTTTATGGCTAATTTCCCTTAGGTGATAGTAGTAATTATATTAACTGAGTTATAGTGTAAACGTAAAGGATTATTGTTTTAAAAATCCTTATCTTAGTTAAGAGGTTGAATTAGTTATAAGTTAGCGGCGATTTGTATGAGGTAAAGACCTTTTAAAGTAGTACTTATCGCGTAATATTCGGCTATTATTAAAGAAGATATAATCATATCCTATCTCTAAGATAACTATAAGATAGGTATGCTAGCGAAGAACTATATAAAAGCTTTAGTTAACTTACTATCTTCGGTGTTACTATATAAAGAGTTAATAAATCCTTCTAAAGAACGAGAGGGGTTACTTCTAAATAGTAGACCTAATTTAATAGTACTAGTAAAGTAATATAGAAGGTCCTTATATATAAGAAAATTATCTCTTCTAGGCGAACTAGATCGACGTTATAATTTTAATATAGTATAGGTAATATCTAGTTATATTTTGATTAATAACTATCTGATCTTTCCTATCTTTTTAACGTATTTAAGTTTATCTTCGTATTATTATTAGGAATTAGGTCGTGGAATTAACTAAGAAGGACTTAGTAGAATAGGTAGAGGATTTGAATTTTCTATATTCTTATTATAGAGTAGATTCGTTAAATATTCTTGTTAATTTATAAAGATATAACCTAATAGTTTAATAATTATATTATAGCTAAAGAATCTTTAAAATAGGAGTTTTTTCAATTATCGTTTTTGTTCTAGGCCGTATTAGATATTATTAATCTCTTTTCTAAGTCCCATAGTAAGGATATCATTAACGTAGATTAACATAAAAACTATATTTTTATTATTAGTGTAGATATATCTATCGGAGTCGAATAGCTTTAAGCCTAATTAAGGTTAGTAGTAAATACGTTATACTAAAGATAGCCTACTTAGCGTAGACTATAAAGAGCTTAATTAAGTATATAGATATATTTAATACTATTAGTTCTATGAAATTCGTGGCTATAAAAATAACTCTATTATTAATTCCTATATTAAGATACGCGCTTATAATATCCTATTAGTAAATTGTAAATTTTCGATTAGTAGTAGTTAAAATAAATAATTTTGCTACAGAGACTAAAGCGACTAGAGAATATTTTTTATCTAGTTAGAAATTAATACTTAGTATTTAGCGGTTACTATAAACTACCTATCTTACACGAAATTTAATAATGTAGCTATTACTATCTTGTTTAAGGTTATAGACCTATTTTCCTAGTAAAATTAATATTCTCTATAGTAGGTATAGAACGATAGTAAGGGCTTTAGCTATATTAATCTTTGCTAATTAAATTTTCTTAGCTTCTAACTATTAAGTAGCGAATTTTGAATTTATTACTTCTCGATAAGTATCTAGAATTAAGATATCTAAAGATCGAATTTTTTTCTGTAGTAGTATAATAAATCGCTAGCGAAAGATATCTATTATCTATAGCGATAGTAAGATAGGAACTGTATTCTTTATGTTTTAGATTAGGAATTACTCTAGGTAGTAATTTAGTAGCTATTCTTTATTATAAGGATTTTCTTAGTACTTATAGAGGTTAAAGAACGTTAATTAGGTTAACTAAGGTTTTAATAGACTGATAATCGGGTCTTTCTAGTGTTAAATACCTTTAGGATTTAGGTATTTTAAATCGTTCTAGCATAATATAAAAATTTCTTAGGTTATCCGTTATTCTTACTATTAGTGATATTTAAGTATATTAAGATATTTTAATTAAAGGAATTAGTATATCTAGGTTAACTAGTAGAGTAACTATTAGTGTATTTAGCGCGAGATTAATTTATTTTAGTTAAATTAGTGTAATTATTATAGCTAGTAATATATTATTCTATTATAATTAGGGCTTTAGCGGTAATTCTTAAACCTTTCTATAAATCGTTAATCTTTAAAATTCTAGATTAGTAAGTAATATTTTATTAGTAATATTCTAGTCCGGACTTTAGGAAGTTTAAATCAGTATAGATTCTTCCTAAAAGGTGATATCGTAACGAAGAATAATCTCTCTTTTCGTAGGATTATAAATCCTATATAAATAACTATTTTCTCCTTTATAGCTAACTAAATAACTAATCTATATATAAGGATTTATCTTCCTAGCCTTAATACGCTTTTCTAGTAGGATATATACGTAGGCTTTTAAATACTAAACACGTAGAAAACCTAGATTAATAGGACCTTATAGTAAATTAAGTCCTCTATTCTATTTTTTAATTAGAGACTTAGTGTTATCTCGGTAGCGTACACGATTTAAAATATAGATTATTATAATTACCACTTTAGGCTATAAAAACGCGGGCGTATCTAGCGTAGTAATTATTAGGGCTCTAGAACCTTATATAATAATATATCTAGTTAATTCTACGATACTATTATCTAGACGCTATTCCCTTAGCTAGTATTTTATAGTATTAAAGATAATAATATAGAATTTTTTTATAGTAGGGGAAGACGCGTCTTTCGTTTTAATTAGAATCGCCTATTGTCGTCTAGTAGTATTATTATAGATTCTAATAATATAGTTAGTGCTATTGATTCCTATAGGCTTATAAGGATATAAATCTAAATAGACTACTTTAAATAGCTTAGTAGCGCGTCTTTATAGTATATAGGAAATAATTTTCTTTACTTTAGCTAGATAATAGGATTTATAGTTAAAAACGTCGTCTCCTTAGATATCCTTACCTATTCGATAGTGATTTACCTTTAAGGTAGGTTATCTAATATAGCTAAGTCATCTATAAGTAAGTTTAGGAGTAATTAGCGCTATTGAATAGGCTAGTGTAATAGGATTTAGGGCTTTCTGCTCTAAGGTAATTAATAGCGTAAGGGTAGTTATTAGTAAAAATAGTAAACCTCTTTTCCTATAGGCGTAAGTAAGAATTATTGATTTATTCTTAGGATCGACGAATTTATTAGTCTAATCCTTCTATCCTATTCTATAGTTATAAAGCGCGCGTATTATTAAAAATAAATTAAATTCACTATCTAGGAAAAATTCTTATTTAACGTTAAGCTATTAGATTCGGTTAGGGAATTTTAAATTGATTTAAGTAATTACTTTTCCTCAAGATATAAGGGTTCTGCTATCTAATCTAATATTTGGTATTAGTAGTCTAAAAAAGGTTAAAAATAAATAATAGTATCGCTATTAATATAAATTAAGTAAGAAGCTCCTAAATTAACGATCTATTCTCTATAGGTCTTCTAAAAATTAGCGAGAGAAAGACTATGATTTATATCGAAGTCGTATAGGATTTCTTTTATAGGGTTTAGGTTATAAATCTAGAGCGTAATAGAAGAAAAACCTTAAGTATAAAAATAGTCTTCGTCGTTATTAATCGCTAGGGCTATTAGGTCTTTTAGGGTTATTAGATCTTTTAAAGAAATAATAGGAAGGGATAACGTTATTAGGTCCTTTAAAGTTAATATTAGAAATAATAGGAAGGGATAACGGGTTTACTATATCTATCGAACTATTATTTATATTTTAGGGAATAACTAGTTAGTTCGGATTCGGATTTATTAAGCTATCTCTATATATCCTGTTATCGTATAATTTTCTCTAATTATCTAGTAGAGGAGTATTAGGATATTCTTTATTTCTCTATAGGTAATTTACCTAAATACTAGGAACTAGTTTCTAGTCTAGATAACGATATTTAACGCTAAGGTATAGATAGGTTTTAGCTAGGTAGCCTCCTTATCCATAAAAGGTATATTAACTATTTAGAGTGATTTAATTTATACTATTAATCTATTTAAGGACCTATTTCTAGAAATTTATCGTTTTCAGTGGTTTATTCTTAAGAGGAAGGAAATTATTCGCTTACGGACTATTATTATTATTAGAACTATTAAAGTTATTACTACTATTAGATCTAACTAAGGAAGTAGTAAATAGTTTTTTAGAAGTCTTAAGTTCGTTATAAATATTATTAAATAGTCGGAAAAGAACGATTAAGGTAATATTATCTAGATTAGGGTATTTCTTATATAAGGAAGTATATTAAGTAGTAACTATTATATAGTTATCTTTAGAAATCCTAAGAAGAAGCTTTTAAAGAACTAAGAATAGTAGTACTTAAATTCTTTAGGATAGATTAGTGTAGGTATCGCGGAGGGAATTAATAAAATTAGAGGTAGAAGTGAATTAAGTTCTTTTAAGCTATAGAAAGCGTATATAATTAGATTTAGTAGCGTTATACCTAGTTATATTAAGGGTTTATTTTAACGCTTTAATATATTTATCTATAAATTAGTATTTAAATCGCCTATTATCTACTATTGTATTAATCTTTAGTAAAATACTCTGAAATAGCTAGACTTAGATATCTCTTAAGATCTTAACCTATTTAGCTATAGCGGCTATATTAGATCTCTTTAGACGACGAATATTAGTATTAATAAAGTAGTAGAGATTTTTTCAAAGTAGGATTCTCTTCGTATCTCTTAACTAAATATCAAATTTTTCTCCCTCTATTAATATAGAAAGGGGTAGTAGAGTATATTTATTAGGTATATCTATTACCTATATTTTATTACCTACGATAGTTATAAAGGTATAGTTACTATAATCTTCCTTAGCTACTCGTTTAGCAGTAAAAGCAGGATTATATATTATATTAGTAGTTAGGCCTAGGCTAGGTCCGAAGCCGAAGGTTAAATTAAAATAGTAAAAATACACTTAAGGAGACACATAAAAATCTAGTGAGGATATAAATTAATTTAAAGAATATTAAGGAAATCAAAACTATTAATAGAAAAATTTTAGCTATATTTTTGGATTTTTGGGGAGGTTTTGAAATAAGAAAATAATAGTAGAAGAGACACGTATCGGGCGTAGAACCTAAGAACGTCTGGAAAACGTTTAGGGGCTAGGTCGGCCAGCAGCTACGTATAGGAATACTTAAAGAAGAAGTAGTTAATTAGTTAGGGCAGCAATCTCTGAATCTCTGAAGATCTCTTAGGAAGAAGAAACAATCTGGCAAAGAAGAGGCCTTACATAGAGGCAGAGACAATCTATTAACAGGAAACCACCGGTCGGAGACCTATAAGAAGAAGAAGGAGAAAGGTATCTACCTTAAATCTGCAAAAGGACAAAGACCTCGATCACAACAATCTTCATTAATAGGGTATAAATTCTTTAGCCCTTATAGAGAAGAATTTATCTACGTCTTAAATTAGGCGCTTTATAGCCTTCGTTAAGCTAGCTATTTATAGTATAAAGTGTTTTCTAATAATTTAAAGGATCTTAGTTTAAAGCGCTTACTAGTCGAACTATATATTTATACTAATAATATATTCACTATTTTTATTATTATCTACGTGGATAATATCTTTTCTATAGGTATTAATAGTAAAGTTTAACGGGTTCGCGAGGGTATATTAGCTAAAAGAAAGCTTAAGATACTTCCCTTTAAAAGATTCCTTAGATATAATATATTTAAAGAGCTAGATAGTTTAATTCTTATGAATTAATAGGCCTATTTAATAGATTTAGTGCGTAATTACGGATTTAAAAATACTATACCCTCGCCGATTCTAATAAGCCCTTCTTAGAAGATTCCTTAACCTAATAAACTAAAAAGCGATGCTAAAAAGGGTTCTTATTTAAAGATAATAGGTAAGATTAATTAGTTATCTATTAAAATACGCCCTAATATTACCGCTACTATATCAAAATTATAACGACGAGGATCTTCACCGAGAAAAGAAGACTTCCTAGTATATAGAGACTTAATTTAATATTTTACTAGTACTTAGACCTTAGGATACCCTTTAGATACGATCCTTCGTGTAGTCTTAAAGGTTTTATAGATTCTTCTTACGGAGATACCGAAGATAGTAAGTCTATAGAAGCCTACGTTTAGTTCTTTACCGGCGCGCCTATTTTATAGGCTTTAAAGCGTTAAGAAATTATTGCTACCTCTTCTACGATAGCTAAATATTATGCTATAAGTTTTGTAGTTAAAGAAGGCCTTTTCTTAGCCTAATTAGCTAGTAAAATACAATTAATTTCTAAACTTAACTAAGATAAGAACTTTAACAAGAACGTTCCTATTTCACTTTATTATAATTCTAACAACGCTATTACCGCCGTCACAAATCCCAAATTAAGCCCTAAATTAATATAGATTAGCACGAGATACCACTTAGTTCGAGATATAGTCAAAAAGAACCTTATTGCCCTAGTCAATATTCCTAGCAAGGATAATGCTGCAGATATCTTAACTAAAATAAAGCTAAACGGCGTTTTTCAGGAGGACCGAGAAAGATTATTAAAGATACGCTCACTAAATTGTTGATTCACTGCTTTACAAGATATATTTAAATTCTTACATATACTTACAATAAGATTGAGACCATCTAGCTATGTGTGTTAGTTTATAGGCTAGTCCTAAGGGGGGTGTGATAGAGATTCCCTCCATCGGCTATTGCCGTGTTTGCTATATTAGGATCTTTCCTTGTGGGATTTGCCTTTTGTGGCCTTTTTAGGCCTTCTTGATGTGGTTAGTCTTTCTCTTTTCTCTGCTATCTCGCTCAATAGCTTCGCTTAATGTCAGAGATCTTGCGGTCTTCCTTGCGTAGATCGCTCCTTGTCAAAATCCTGTATAAATGACTATTTTCTCCCTTATAACTAACTAGATAACTAATCTATACGCGAGGGTCTATCTTTCTGGCTTTGATACGTTTTTCTGGTGGAATATACACGTAGACTTTTAAGTACTAGACGCGTAAAAAACCTAAATTAATAGGACCTTATGGTAAATTAAGCCCCTTGTTCTATTTTTTAATTAGAGACTTAGTGTTACCTAGACGGCGTATACGGTTTAAAATATAGGTAGTTATAATTACTGCTTTAGGCCATAAAAAAGCGGGCGTATCTAGTGCGGCAATCATTAGGGTTCGGGAGCCTTATATGATAATATATCTAGTTGACTCTACGATACTATTTTACTCGTAGTTATATAGCGCGCTAATTGTCACTTTATATCCTTTTTCTTTAATCTAGGCGAGCTATTCACGAAGACCTTTCTTATTATCTAGGCGCTATTCCCTTAGCTAGTATTTTGTAGTGTTAAAGATGACCATACAGAATTTTTTTTATGGTAGGAGAAGACGTATCTTTTGTTTTAATTAGAATCGCCTATCGTCGTCTAGTAGTATTATCGTAGATTCTAATAATATAGTTAGTGCTATTGATTCCTATAGGCTTATAAGGGTGTAAATCTAAATAGACTACTTTAAATAGCTTAGTGGCACGTCTTTGTGGCGTGTAGGAAATAATTTTCTTTACTTTAGCTAGACGATATAGTTCGTAGTTAAAAATATTATCTCCTTAGATATCCTTACCTATTCGATAATGATTTACCTTTAAGGTAGGTTATCTAATATAGCTAAGTCGTCTGTGAGTAAGTTTAGGAGTAATTATTACTATTAAATAGGCTAGTATAATAGGATTTAGAGCTTTCTGTTCTAAGGTAATTAATAGCGTAAGTATAGTTATTAGCAAAAATAGTATACCTCTTTTTCTATAGGCGTAAGTAAGGATTGTTGATTCGTTCTTAGGATCGACGAATTTATTAGTCTAATCTTTCTATCCTATACCTAGGTTATAAAGTATACGAGTTATCGAAAATAAATTAAATTCGCTATCTAGGAAAAATTCGTATTAATATCGAGTTATTAAATTCGGTTAGGGAACTTTAAATTAATTCGTCGCTTTTCCTCGAGATATAATAGTTCTGCTATTAGATATTTAGTATTAGTAATCTGAAAAAGGTTAAAAATACACGATAGAATTACTATTAATGTAGATTAAGCGAGAAGTACCCGAATCGATAATCTATTCTCTACGGTTTTATAAATTAATAAGGGATAGACCTCGATTTGCCTCGAAATTATATTCTATTGAATATATTAATTCGTTAATTTAAAGCGTAGTAGAAGAAACCCTTAAGGATAAAAATAGTCTTCTTTATTATTAATCGCTAGGACTATTAGATCCTTTAAAGTTATTAGATCTTTTAAAGAAATAATAGATAGGGATAAGATTATTAAATCTTTTGAAGTTATGCTAGAAATGATAGGGAGGGATAACGCTAGGTTTATATTTATCGAATCGTTATTTATATTTTAGAGAATAACTAGTTAGTTCGGATTTAGGTTCGGATTTAGTGTACTATCTCTACGTATCCTATTATTATATAACTTTCTCTAATTATCTAGTAGGGGAGTATTAGGATATTCTTTATTTCTCTATAGGTAATTTACCTAAACACTAGGGACTGATTTCTAATCTAGTTAGTGATATTTAATACTAAGGTATAGATAGGTTTTAGCTTAGTGATCTCCTTATCTATAAAAGGTATATTAACTATTTAGAGTAGTTTAATTTATAATATTAATCTATTTAAGAACCTATTTCTAGATATTTATCGTTTTTAGTAGCTTATTCTTAAGGGGAAGGAAGTTATTTAGTTAAGAACTATTATTATTATTATTAAAACTATTAAAGTTATTACTATTATTAGACCTAACTAAGGAAGTAGCGAATAATTTTTCGGAAGTCTTAAGCTCGTTATAAATATTATTAAATAGCCGGAAAAGAACGATTAAAGTAATATTATCTAGGTTAGGATATTTTTTATATAAGGAAGTATATTATATAGCTACTATTATATAGTTATCTTTAGAAATCCTAAGAAGTAGCTTTTAAAGAACTAAAAAGGGTAGTACTTCAATTCTTCGATTAGCGTAGGTATCACGAAGAGAGTTAACAAAATCAGAGGTAGAAGTAAATTAAGTTCTTTTAAGCTATAGGAAGCGTATATAATCAGATTTAGTAGCGTTATACCTAGTTATATTAAGGGTTTATTTCAACGCTTTAATATATTTATCTACGAATTAGTATTTAAATCGCCTATTATCTACTATAGTATTAATCTTTAGTAAAACGCTCTAGAATAACTAGACTTAGATATCTCTTAAGATCTTAACCTATTTAGCCGTAGCGGCTATATTAGATCTCTTTTAGACGACGAATATTAGTATTAATAAAGCGGTGGAGATTTTTTCGAAGTAGGATTCTCTTCGTATCTCTTAACTAAATATCAAACTTCTCTCCCTCTATTAATACAGTAAGAGGCATTAGAGTATATTTATTAGGTATATCTGTCACCTATGTTTCATTACCTACGATAGTCGTAAAGGTGTAGTCACTATAATCTTCCTTAGCTACTCGTTTAGTAGCGAAAGCAGGATTATATAAATATTATATTAGTAGTGAGGCTCGAAGCTGAATGAAGGTCGATTAGAATAGCAAAAATATACTTAAAAAGATGCGTAAAAATCTAGTGAGAATATGAATTAATTTAAAGAAGATTGAAATGAAAACTGTTAATAGAAAAATTTTTAATGTGTTTTTGGATTTTTGCGGAGGTTTTGAAATAAGGAAATAATGGAAGACACACGTATCGGGCGCAAAACCTGAGAACGTCTGGAAACGTTTAGGGGCTAGGTCGGCTAGTAGGTACACACAGGAACACTTTAGAAGAAGAAGCAGTTAATTGGTTAGGGTAGCAATCTCTGAATCTCTGAGGATCTCTGAAGAAGAAGCAATCTGGCAAAGGAGAGGCCTTATATAGAGGCAGAGACAACCTGTCAACAGGAAACCACCGGTCGGAGACCTGCAAGAAGAAGGAAAAAGGCATCTGCCTCGAATCTGCAAAAGGACAAAGACCTTGATCGGTCACAACAATCTTCATCAATAGGATTAAGAGTACCTTAGAAGAAGGTAGTCAAAATTACTCAGTAGGAATCTCTAAGGAAAAAGAAATAATCTAGTAGAGAAAATGCCTTATATAGAGGTAGAGATAATCTATTAATAGGAAACTACCGGGAGGAGACCTATAAGAAGAAGGAAAAAGGTAAAGACCTCGATCGGTCGTAATAATCTTTGTTACTCCCTCCTTAGGCTAGGCAGTAGTTACGCAAAAGAAAATAATATATTATTTTAAAATAATATAAATTTAGAATGATATAAATAATTATTAGAGTTAACGTAATTCACGGCTCAACGGGTCACACGGTCAGTGGGTCACCCCTCCAAAAGTCGCGTCTCTCCATTCACCACACCAATTCAACTACCAGCCATGCCACTAAAACGCTCTGAGTCCAGTCAAAAATTGGCTAACCAGGAGGGCAGGATTCAATTAGCCCTTGCTGATATAAAAAAAGGCCGAAT
>PZKB01000281.1:0-22833 GCA_003852855.1 Penicillium sp. MT2 MMC-2018 | reverse complement strand
TTTGTGGCCTTTATAGGCGTTCTTGATGTTGTTCTTTCTCTTTCTTTTTCTCTGCCATCTCGCTCAATAGCTTCGCTCAATGTCAGAGATCTTGCCTGTCTTCCTTGCGTAGATCGCTCCTTGTCAAGATAGACCTCTCGCGTATTAGAAGGTCTACTATTTACTAGTTATTATAGTAAATTACCTCGGGGTAGTTAGGGTTAAATCGGATAAATCGAAATAGGCGTTTTATCTAATAATAATTCCTTACTACGTGGCTAATAGCTAGTAGCTCTGCCTCGGTAGTTAACGTTAAAATAGTGCGCTACTTCCTAGCTAGCTACTTAATTAGGCTACCGAATAGGCAAAAGATAAATCCCTTGGAGCTTCGGTAGTCTAGGTTATTAGCGAAGCTTATATCCGAGGTAGTAATTATAACGTTTTATCCTATTATAATAGATACTAAGGTCTCTAGTAGTATAGAGATATAATATTAGATAGTCTATAGCTTTAAGATATTAGTCGGTATAGCGTGTAAGGGACCGCGTAAGGACCTAATTGGCAAAAGTAGTCTCCGGCCGGGTCTAAATGGTAGAGAAGAGAGTTAAGCTATATTTCTATTGATATAGATAAACCAACTTCGGATCAGGTAGTAACTCAGTAGGTTAGAGGATCTAAGAGATATTAGATAGAAGAGGCGTATAGTAAGGGCGATAGCTAAATAGGTTAAATCTTACTACTATCTTCTCGATATATATAGCTTAACTAATCTAGGTCCTTCGGGTCGGCCGATAGCCTATAATACGAATCCCGATAAATTAAGTAAGCTTACTGCTATATTTTATCTTAAATTCCTTCTCGAGGAGATCTCTAATACGATAAGCGTAGCGAGATTCGGATAAATAGAATACGGTAAGGAAGTCATTAATAAATACTATAATAATTATCTTACTATCTAAATATAGCGAAGGGTCTTTAGGGTAGAATTAGAAGCTAAGAGATACTAATTTAGCCCTAATATTAGTTTCCTAGCGCTTACTAGTAATTTAAAGGCTATATAGGGTACGCTTTAGTCTTAACTGTGATCTTAGGAGTATAAAGGGCATGTTTTGTAATATTAGGGGCTAACTGGTACTAAATGAGCGGATAGCGGTAAAGACCGGCAGAAAGTAGCCGTAAGCGTACCGCTAAAGTGGGTCCGGGATCATATCCTCCCCTACTAAGAACGAAATTCATCCTGAATCTTGCCATCACGAGACATCGGAGTGTTTTAACTCGAGATCTCGCGTAGGAGTATTAGAAAGAGTAGAATCTTATCTAATCTATATATATAATAAATCAACAAAAGAAATACTTCCTATCCCGTCTGCGTTAGGTTGTCGATGTAGGCACATTCGGGCCCGATTCGGCACGTGACCTATAGCCTGACTCTATAAAGTTAAATAACTTTAAATCAACCGGCAGCACTAACCTTCTTAACCGCTAAGCTACATAAAGAAGGCGACGGGAATAACGAAACGCTCACGGAAACTCCTATTAGGCTAATAAAGATGCCTGAATAGCGGAGGATATAACCCTCTAGGTTTCCCCCGTCCGCCCCCTTCCTGTCCTTCCTTATTATCTTCCTTATCCCTAGCCGCGTTAGATCTTCTGGCTTATTAGCCTTATCTCGGCCTCCTGTACGTAGTAAAATAGGTAAGTGCCCGATTCGCCTTGATTCCGATTAGGTATGCTAACGGCCGTGTAGCTCCTCCTCGTGAGGATGAATCTTTGTTAGTCGAAGTCTTACGCTAGGCCGCTATTAAGGCCGAATCTCTAACTTCGTCTACGACGTCTAGTAGTTTCGATTCGGAAGACGACGAAGGCACTGTTCCCCCGCTCGCGAATAGGCTTAACGGATACGGTAATCCTGATCTATTATTATTCTAGACCGAGACTAAGCGGAAGCTCGCTAGCTTAATTCCCGTCTGTAATGTTGACTAGCGAGGTAGTAAAGTAAAGGATTATAATAGTCCTTCCTAGCGCTAGGCTATATAAGTATAGCGTGTTAGGACGGCTACGCCCTTAGGTAGCTTATGTTATACCTATAGGTCTAGATTTAGCCCTTTTTCTACCTATATTATACTAGTCTATAGGGGTTAGCCGTACTTCGCTAGTGCGTGTACGAACTGCTCCTTTAACGGTAATAGTAAGAGCTATTTATTCTGTAAGTAATCCCTCTCCCTTACCTAAGAGCGGACCACTATAAGTAAGTACTAATAGTTATATACGCTAGGTTTAGAGAAGGATATCCTTCCGGGATAGGTTCGCGCGATCCTATCCGCGCAGAACCCCGACTATCCTATACTTTAGAAACTGACCGAGGTTGCTGCTACTAAGGGAAAGCGTCGTACTAGTAAGGTATCGTCTTTAGTCGCTAGGGACGAGCTTACGCGTAGGCTAAAGAAGCCGCGCCTCTATACTCGTTCTAGCGTCCTAAAGGATAAGGAAGCTAAGGGTAAGGAGCCTATCTCTACTATAGCGGCTACGGCCGCTAACGAATTCTACTAACTTCTACTTATCGACGCGCCTGTTAGCCCCTATAATAATATCCTATACGACTCTCTACTTGACGATTCACGCTTTCGCAGAAAATAGGTCGAATAGGACGTCGTACGCGAGGCTCTTAAGTTACTTCTAGAGACTATTACTTACGTAATAGTAGATTACTACGCTCTCTACGCCTTTTTACGCGATACTAGCTAGCTCCCGGAGTAGCTCTAGGCGGAGGAAGAAGAGGATAAAAATCCCTTCTATAGTAAGTATACCTAAGTATACTCTTATCCTCCGTAGGCTATAAAAAATAGCTAGATCTAATAATCTTAACGTTACTATATTAGAATCGTCTAGGATAACTACTTACTAAGTTATCCTATCGTAGCGGTTACTTACTAAATCGCCTATAATAGCGCTAAATTACGCCTCTATAGCTTAGTGTTACTAAATTAAGCTACCTTCTATTACTCTATTCCTAGACTTTCGTGTAGAACCCGTAAGATTTATAGTCCTTATAGACGTAGTAGGGATAACCACGGCTAGTAGTCCGTCGAAAAGTATCCTCTTATAGGTAGCGGCGTCCTAGGGCCTACTAGAGCTTAGTTAAAGAACGTCTTCTTCGTTAGCCGACTCTACTTCCTCGAGATCTATTAGATCTCCTTTAGATAGCGCGCTTTCTAGATCGGTAGTACCTAAATCCTACGTATCTAGATCTCTTCCCTACGTCTTCGCCGCTTTCGCCCTAGTAAGGTAAGCCTTCTCGATAACGCGGTCTATGATTACTTCCTCTTCTACTAACTCGTAGCGAGCCTGATTTCGCCTCTAATCGTTCTATTCTTCCTAGGTAAATATAGATAATTCCGAGTATAATAGCGGATCCTTCTTATCCTTAAGGATACGTATAAGTTCCTCGGGCCGGCCTATATTAAGGTTTTCCTAGCGTAGTACTACTTTTATAGCTAATAACGTCTATAATTTAGTAGGATCTTAAACGTTCGTAGCGATAAGCCTAGCACTATTAATAAGAGTTTTAAGTACGCGGCTAGATGGCTCTTCGAGAGCGTATATTCCGAGTAGGTAGCTCTCTAAGACCTAATACGGTCCGAACTATTTACTCTCTAACTTCTTCCTACTCTTATTATAAATAAGTACCTAATCGCCCTTCGAGAATCCTATCTTCGTGACTACACTATTATAAACGCGCTTCTATCGGATCGCGCGGGTAAGTAGTATCTTATTAGCTTTAGTACGAGCGTTAGCGAGGTACGTAATCTCGTCTAGTTACTTATATATAGGCCTCACGCGCGGATCTTTAGCCGAATCGCTAGGTAATTTTAGGTATACTCTATATACTAGGAAGAAGGGACTATAACCTATAGCGGCGTATTTATATATATATATGGCTACTAGGGCTTAGGTAAGGAAGAGATCCTACGCTCTTATAGGCTTCCCTATAAGATACTTCGTAAGTATCTTACCTAATAGTCTATTTAAATTCTCTACTTTACTATTCGTTCGCGGATAATATAGCGTAGTAGTTCTATACTTTATCTATATAAGCTTTAGATAGTATCTAATAGCGCCCGCGAGTAGGTTAGGGCCGTTATTAGATATTAGCTCTATTAGGGCACCGTAATTCGCGAAGATTTAATCGTGTAAGAACTATCTAATCTCCTCCTCGGTAGCCTCCTTTAGTGCCCTCGCGACTAGCTAACTAGTAGTATAGTTAATAGTAGTAACTATCTACTTATTACCGTTCGGAGTCGTAGGTAATAGGCTAATTAGGTCGATTCCCTATCTCTAGAAGGGCATAATACTAGCCGTTACTATATACTAAGTAGTCTCCTATTCTAGACTCTTCTATAGACCTTACGATACCTAATAGTTTAGATATAACTACGTAAGATCTTCTATATCTTAACGTATCTATAGCTACTACGCGCGTGGCTTAACTACTCCTCTAAGCCCTAGCTAGCTTAAGTGTCCGAACTCGTTATATAGCCTCTGTAATAATTCTCTACGAAAGATCGGCTCTAAATAAGGGGTATAGAGTCTATCTTCGTAGGTGAAAACGAGCTAACGGTCGTTATTGCTTATAGGGTCCTCGCGTATCTATATACGTAGGTACGGAGCCTATCTCTTAACGGCGCGGGCGAGTATTTTCTTATCCGGTAACTCCTACGTATCTAGGTAGTATATAATAGCGTTATACTATTCGTTTTCTAGGACTTTCATAACGGTAAACGATTCCGCCTTCCCTATAGCGAGAGTGACGTCCTAAATCGGTCGGGACGTTAACACGTTAGCTAGTCCGTGGCCTATAAAGTTAGGCCGACGGCTTAGCGTATTAGGGATAACTACGTCCTTTCCCTTCTAATACTAAAGCTTTAGGTTATACTCCTAAAATTCTGATACCTAGCGAGCTAATCGCTTACTATAGACTCTTATAGTATTTATATACTATAGGGATTTATAGTCGGTAACGACTGTGGTTTAGGTACTATTTTCGATATAGCGGTCCTAGAGGCGTAAGGCCTCCTTAATAACTAGTAACTCCTTTTCTTACGTAGGATAGTTTAATTCCGCGCCTAAAAGCTTATAGCTATCGTATATAATTAGATATAATTTACTATCTTTACCGAGTTACAGTAGGACTATACTAATCGCCTATTCTAACGTATCCGTTTCGATAACGAATAGCTTAGTTAGGTCTAGCTAGGCTAGAATTAGCTTATCGGTAAGCGCTACTTTAAGGCGTAAGAACGCACTTTTATACACTATCGTCTACCGAATCAGCCTAAACTTCTACTTCCTTAGGCTTTTATCTATCTCTTTAAATAATTCGTATAGGGGAGTATAGATCTTCGCGAAGTCCTTAATAAAGCGGCGGTAATATATAGTAATACCGACAAACTAGCGTACGTCGTATACGTTCTATAGGGTTAGCTAGTCATAAATAATCGCGATTTTTACTAGTATAGGGCGAATCTTTCCTCCCCTAATAATATAATTATAGAATTCTAGGCTATCGCGAGTAATCTCGCACTTCCCTGGCTAAGCGATTAGTTCATGCTTCTCTAAAGTCCTAAGAACTTACTTAAGGTACCGGTAGTAGTCTTCTATCGTGTCCGAATAGATAAGGATATTATCGAGGTAGATAACCACAAAATCTCCTAAGAATAGGCGTAATATATTATTTATGATCGTCTAAAACGTCGCGGGCGCGTTATATAGCCCGAATAGCATTACGAGCTACTCGTACTTACCCTAGATCGTGTTAAATACTATCTTTTCGATCGATTCCTCGGCTATACATACCTACTAGTATCTAGAAGCGAGGTCAATCTTACTTAGGACGTTAGCCTTTCCGACTTAGTCTAATAGCTCCTAGATTCGCGGTAGAGGGTAGCTATTCTTAACCGTTAGCTTATTAAGAGCCTAATAGTTAATATATATACGCTACTTCCTATTCAGCTTCTTCACGAATAGGACTAGGAAGCCCTAGGGACTAGCGGATAGGCAGATAAGCCTCTTCTTAAGTAATATCTCGACCTATACTACTTATTCTCTAAGCTTCTCGTCCGATATCGGGTACGAATTTAGGTTAACTAGCTTAATATCTCCCGTTTAAATCTCGTAGGAGATAGCATATTCGGGCGGTAGTTTAGCTAGTAGCTTATCTCGCTAGATCCGCTTAAATTTCTATAAGATCTTCGTGATATATAGACTCGTGTACTATAGGACACTAACGCCCTCGGATTCGTTATCCTCCTTAGATTCTCGAATCACTATAATATAGCCCTCCGTATTAGCCTTCTTTATAGCCCGGCGGACCTATTTCGTACTTATAAGATTTAGCTTAGTCTAGCTAATACTACCCGTAGAGTACGTAATTAGCTCGATGCGGTATATTTTACGTTGGCCCTAATCCTTAAGCTTTATGACTAACGTGATCTAGTCGATCTCCGGGTTCTATAAGCGTAGGAAGTCCCTACTAAGTATAAAGTTAAACTCCGGTAGTAGGAGAATCCACGCTTTTATATAACCTTTCTACGTACTAAGGGTAACTAGGATATAGACCGATTCATTCGTATATAAGTACCTACTATCTAGCATCTTTACACGTAATAGCTCGTACTTCTTCCTACTAAGGGCGTTTAGGGTAAGGCGTTTAGTAATAGCCTTAGCTATAAACGTCTTAGAAGCTCTATAATCTAATAGTACGTCTACCTCGGTACTAGAATCTACTAGGCCTAGTTAGGCCCGATAGAATAGAAGAGAGTCGCCTATAGCGTTAAGGAATACCTCCTAACGCTTCTTCTTCTTACCGCGTCTTACTTTCTTCCGCTTCTCGGCCTAATTCGGATCTAGTAGATCCTATTCCTCTAGGATAATATTAGGGATATATAAAGCTTCTTTAAGGCGGCTAACGAGTGCTTCTATCTCGTTAGCCCGCTCTAGTTTCCCTACTTTAAGCCCTGATTCGATCCGTTCTACTTCCTTTTATTTTCTAAGATCTTCTTACGGAGTTTATAATTAGCTAAGATATAGCCTAGTTAGTTATAGGCGTAGTAGATAATAGGGTTATTATTCCGCTAACCCTATCCCTAGTATCTGCCTCGACCTTACCCGCTATTTCTACGCCTATTTAGGAACGATAGTATAGCACCGAGATCTATCAGCTTACCCCTATCGTCTGTAGCTAGAGCTTATCTATAGTAGTAGCCCGTGATTATCGCTACTTCCTCGTAACTTCTAAAGCGCTCGATGATATCGTCGAGGGCCGTCGGAGGGTTTCGTTCCTCCGCCTAATACTCTTAGAGCTTCTTCTTAGCTCCTTCCTATATAAACTCGAAGAAGATATTATCCGGAATTACCTATTCGTATTCTATCGCGGCCTAATAGAGCTAGGTAGCGTATTCTATAAATAACTATTTATCGCCCTAATAAGTATTTCGGAAGCGATCCTACCGCTTCGTGGCGCTTAGATACTCCGAGAAGTTCTTTATAATCTACTTCTTATACTTGTCCTAGTCCGTTAGCTATTTCTTAAATCCTCTATCGACCTATCGTTCGCGATAGCGCTAGGTCTTTATAGCGTGGCCTATTAGGGCGCTACTAGCGTATATGATTTTCTCCTAATCTATTAGATAGGCGTAGGAGAACTCGCCGATCTAGCGGAAATATCTATCATAATCGTAGAGGTATTCGCGTATAGCCTTATTGTTGGCCGGTGAGGTCTCTAGTCAGATGACCTCGTTAGTGGCCTAAGCCGTCAGGCCATCATCCCTTCGTCAGCAGCTAAGGTGTCGCAACACTAGCAGATGTGGATACCCGGAGAAAGGAGATACTATAGACCCGCCAAGATTAGTTATGTATTGAGCCCATCCAAATTGCCAGTTAGGGGCCATATAGCAATTCAGACCTATTGATATCCTATTAGTGCACCAGTATGACCTACTAGCAGTATTTCCGACTGTTATAAGCCCGATTCGCTAGTAAGAAGGCTATATTCGTCAATTGAAGCTATACGTAAGGTGTATCCGCGGTAGCTACCCGGCTAGACGTCTGCCTCTTACCCCTGAACTTCCTATCGTAATAACTACTAGAGAAGAAGCGATCAATATGGATTTAACCGTGGTCTCCGCTATAAAGGGCGAGAAACTGAAAGATCCACTGTAATGGAGGAATTAGTTCGCACGAATCAAGATATATGCGCGCTAAAAGAGGGTATGGGACCTAGTTAACCCTTAGCTCGAAGAGGACTATCTTAAGCAACTAATTCGTAAGCTAAGAAGACTATAATACCCCGAAGAGGGCAACGAATCAGCAAAGTGAGAATGGAGAGATCGCATAGATATCTATAAGCTAGACCTATCAGAATAGGAGTAGTAAAGCAAGAGCCTAGACGCTGTCAACGAATAGATCATTACTAATCTAGACCCGATCTACTATACCTCTATGCTTAACTACTAAACCCTATATAAACGGCTTATGTATCTCTAGACGCGATTTAGTCGATCGATAGCTATAGAGAAAGATATTCGTGCCTAGTGGAAGCGAGTATTAGCACTGCCACCGAAGAAAGGAGCGGATATCGATTAATAGATCAACGAATGGGATTCCCTAAGAGAGTAGGGAGTTACTCTAGATCTACCGGAGATAAAGAGCGCTAATAAGGATTTCCTTCGTGCTATTAAGGATATACTACCAGTTTAGTGGTAGCTAAAGTTTAAAGCGATAGTTCTTTATTAGGAAGAGTAGGATACGCGCGATTTGATTAAAAACTTTAGAGGAACCTATCGCGAGTTATACCTATAGAGAGCAAATGTTAGCACGCTCTTAAAAGTATCCTTTTCAACGCTATAAGGCTTCGAGGAAGTAAAACTAGAGTCTAATCCGTAAGCATAATAACCTCCGCGAGAGAAAACGTTACCACCTATCCCGAAGCGCTAGTGTCCCTATAGTAATCGAGTTTATAAGCCCTAGGATTACTAGACGATTAATAGAGAGGCTTTTCCTGATAAAGAAGTCTCGAAGTGGAAAGCAAAACGTGTGGAAGATCGTCTTATAAAAGATAAAGCGTGGAAGGCCTAGATAGAGAAGTCTGTTAGAGAGCATAATAAGAAGAACGGAATCAATACTAAGACTACTAATATCACTTAGCTCTATGGCTCCTTCTTCACTATAGGCTTCCTAATCGAGCAGGTCTATTAGAGCGTGAGGATAATAGGAAGCGAGGATATCCGAGAGCGTTGGTTTCTCGATATAGCCTTATCAGTGTATATTTATAACCAGAAAGACCTATTTACTACCTTTAAACTAGCAAAAACAGGCCTAAAGACCGGCGATTCGATCACGGTAGTGGAAGGCATTAGAAGCGTGATAATGACTAGAGTAGGCCCTAATAGCTCTACCCGGCTAATTCGCCTTAGTAACGTCCTATATTCGCTAAATTTCTATGCTAATCTGATGTTATATACCGCTCTGAAGGAGAAGGGTATATAATAGGATAAGGATACCGAGTGTATTAAGGATTCTAGTGGCGAACCAGTTATTAGTGTGCGTCTACTGAAACCGCTAAAGATATGGGTATTTGATTAGCTAAAAGAGAGTTAATCCTTACTGGAAACTACTATATACGCCCACGTTTATATAACACGTAGATCGGAGAAACCGCTTGTTTTAGAGGCCTTAGCAGATCGATAGCATCGACGACTAGCTTATATATCTATATACGTGGTAAAGAAGACTGCTAAAATGGTAGATAGGGTCAAAATCAACGAAGATTTACTAGAAACATTATTAGAAGAAGAAGGAGAGCTTTATCAAGTCTATAATCTCTTAAGCGCACCGAAGCAGATCTCACGACGACTAATTAGTTAGACCTTTAGTAAATACGGCCGAATTCACTTCGATCTAGTCCAGTTCCCACCTACCTACAATAAGCACCAGTAGATAACGCATTTCTATATCGAGGGTATCCGATTTCACTGGATATACATACACGAATCGAAGGCATAGTGCAGAGATATAGTAAGGAAATTTATTACTCTTATTAAGAACTGATAGAATATACTAATCAGAGCGTTTCACTACGATAACGAGGCAGCTATAGGCGCAGAAATCGAAGGCTTCCTAAGTAATATCAGTATCGTGGTATCACATAGTATCCCCTACCACCCTAAGCAGAATGGCCCTACGGAGCGATCGGGGGGTATTATTTTGATAATGACGAGACACCTACAAATCGAGAGTAAGTTACCGAATTAGCTATGGCCGGAGATAGTGAGTATAGCTATATAGATCCTGAATCGAATCCCTACCTACTAGAAGGACGAGAACTACTGGATTATGCTATAGGAAGAAGCTAGAAGAGATTTTGGTGGTAAGAGGATGAAAAAGGCTAATCTAGCTAACCTACGCGTATATAGCTCCCTGTTATATTACTGTATCCGTAATATCCTACGTATCCAGAAGACCTCCCCCCGCGCGGAGATCGGTTTCCTCGTCGGCTATATCGCATCGAATATATAGAAGATATGGTTCCCATCGCGGGGAAAGGTAGAGATCGTGAGAGATACGCGTTTCGATAAATCAAGGAAGTAGAAGCCTGATATATAGTACTGGGAGGAAGTGACCCTTCCTACCCCTAAGCTAACGAGCTTAACCGAGGAAGAGTAACTTAAAGTTCTTCGCGACGATATCGGTATCCCGATAAGCACTGAATCAGCTACTAATCGAAACGCCTAGGAAGATCGACGCGGAGATCAGCAAGAAGGCGAGCAAGAAGCTATTTAATAGACGCATAAAGATCGCGATGCATCTTAGGGGGTAACTATGTCTTATATACTAGAACTAGATAACCGAGGGCAAGACTAGTTAGATCTAGATGCACTAAATGATACCCTACCGGGTTTATTCCCGAGAGAGGAGTCACCACAATTACCACCGAGTCCGCCTAAAGAGCAGAGTACTACTAATTTTGGCCCTATAACTACTTAGGGGGTAGAGCAGTAGATCATTGCCGAGACTCAAAACCAGGAGATCTGCGAAGATAAAGACTAGCTAACAGAACTAAATCCACTACTTAAAGATCTCACCGAAGATTAACCTAATACGCTATCGGTCAGCGAGCAGTAGCTACACACTGAGCTTTATACACGAAGAGACGGGATCGATATAGCGAATATCATCGAGGGAAGTAGGAAGCGAAAGGCTAGATTAGATCCTAACTACTAAGCATACGTAATCTTGCCTACTATCGAAGACGATCCACTAGAGCTATTACGCATATTCGCAGTAGCACTATATACAGAGAAGCCGATACAACGCCACCGAGATAATCTACCACCGGTGCCTAATAATTAGAGAGATATAATGAAATACCTAATGGCCGAAGGCTTTCTTGCCGTATATACAAAGGAGATAAGATCGCTATAGGATAAATCAACGTTTACTGTGATGAATCGACCGAAAGATATCTCGAAGTAGGTCCTGCTACTTAAATAGGTCTTTATATATAAATTCGACTAAGACGGTTTTCTACAGAAGCTTAAAGCACGTATCTATATACGAGAAGACCTTGAAACGATATCCCCTAAGGATAAGAGAGCAGTAACGCTAGTAGCAAGAGCAGCGAGGATGATTTTTGCCCTCGTTATAGCGTTTAACCTCGATTTACGCTAGCGTGATATAGTTACCGTATTCCTTAATAGCAAGCTACCTATAGAGACCTATACGAAGATACCTAAAGGATTCGAACAACCAGGAATATACTAGAAGCTTAACAGAGTACTATATAGTCTACGTATCTCACTAAAGCTATAGCAACAAGAGGCATTAAGGGTTCTGACGAAGCTAGGGCTTATACCTATTCCTAAAGACCCCTACGTCTTTACTACCTAAGGGATCATCGTATTCTTCTACGTTAACGATATCCTTATCGCTAGCCACCCGTTAGTGCGAGAGAAAGCCCGCTAGCTTGAGAAGGATCTAGAGGTATACTGGGAGCTTACGGACCATAGAGAAGCAGAGTGGTTCTTAAATATTCGGATCATACGCGATCGGAAGCAGTAAAAGCTTTAGCTTTGCTAGGATATATATATTAGTAGTATAGCTACGAGATATTATTTGACTGACCGTCCGCCTATCTATATACCTCTCCCTATGGAAGAACTAAAGCTATTTGATGGAACGGCCACTACCGCTGATATTAAGCTATACTAGGGAAAGGTAGGTTTAGTACAATATCCGACGACGATAACTAGGCTAGATGTAGCTAAATCAGCCGCGAAACTATCATAATTCCTTCGGAATCCCGGCCTATAGCACCACCGCGTAGTTAATAGAGTAATCTGCTATCTATACACCACACGATACTACGCGCTGTAATTCGGAGATCGAGGAGACATGGAATCGATCGAACTGGTAAGTGATGCATCCTTCGCTAATAACTAGGATCGACGAAGCTCTGTAGGATATATCTACTAGGTTTATGGTGGCCTAGTCGATTGGAAGGCCACGAAACAGCCTACTATTACCATATCCACTACCGAAGCTGAGCTACTAGGTTTGTCAGACGCGGCACGCTCGCTACAGTGGTGGAAGCGATTCCTCGACCGAATCTCGTTTAAACCGAGCCATACGATCGCCCTGCGATGTGATAATCAGCAAACCGTTACCCTGTTGACCTCCGAATAGCCAAGATCGATACGAAGCTTCGACACGTCGATATTCATGGGCACTGGTTGAGATAGGAAGTTAGCGCAGGCCGGATTGATGTCAAATGGGTGCCAACGGCCAAGATGGTAGCAGATAGCCTTACGAAGATCCTCCCACGCCAGAAACACGAGGAGTTCATTAAAATGATGTATATAGAAGACATTCAACACCTAATTGAGGTGTAAATGAGAAGAGAGGGAAGATCTGCTGCAAGGAATCAGCGCCCATCTCGATTGAATTCAACACCAGCGAAGCTATTCAACACTCGCTGACCGCTGAGGGGGTGTGTCGCAACACCAGCAGATGTGGATACCCGGAGAAAGGAGATACTATAGACCCGCCAAGATTAGTCATGTATTGAGCCCATCCAAATTGCCAGTTAGGGGCCATATAGCAATTCAGACCTGTTGATATCCTATTGGTGCACCAGTATGACCCACTAGCAGTATTTCCGACTTAAGGCCCTCGGCCTGACTGCTGCCTGATTCCTCAGGCATCCGCTTTATTCTGCAGAAAAGATCTACCTCATTTCTTCTGCAGAAGAACCCTGTCTTTACATGTTAATCTTCAACAGATTCGTCCTTACCCCTCCTTGAAGCAACAACATCGGATGCAACATCCAACTTCCCTGTCGTATTCATCTGATGTATTTGCTTATTGCGGACCCCTCTGGTCCGAATCCCCTTCTTATTGATTCAAATCCTGTGTCAATCTTTATACTGTGATGTTGGCTATAAATATAGCTATCTTTTGTATGTTATTAAGTCAGTCAGTTAAATCTTACTACGCAGTTAAATCTTAGTTGAATCTATCTTAGTCAATCTATAAGATCTCTACTCATTTAAGTCTTCCTTATCTTAGTCTTTACTACTTGTTGGCTACCAGACTACCTAGAGCCATTTATCTCATCTTTACCTTCGGTGGAATCTTCATACCTTAGCAAGCATCTTTCATGCTAACTACCCTCACGTATCTTCGCCATATAATACCGGTAACTCAGCGGACTTTATCGCTTCTTACTTCTTACCTGGAAGCACCACAAAGTCTGATAGTTATGAGCCCGAGTCTACTCTAACTAAAGATTTCATCACATCTTTCTATCCTTTAGTCTAATCTCCGACCGTGTTATCTTGCTTAGTTAAGACCTTTCGTCTTATCTTTCATTATCTACTATCTTCTATTCTTCGCTATAGCTAAGACTAACTAGCAAACCATTAACCTGAGGACCCCTGACGATTAGGTTCCTTAGTATGCACTATTAAAGATGTAAGCCATGATGTGGAATGTATGGTAATATATCGACCCCGAAGCGGTATTGATATCTCTTCTACTGCCGCCAGTCTTACCGATCTATCCTACTGCTAAAGATGTCAAGGCAGGAGCTCGTAGCCTTATAGAGCTTAATAATAAGGAACAGTCCTTATATAAGCTGCTTATAGGTGAGTATGACCGCTAGCTTGCTGCCTATAATATATATCTTAAGGTAGTTAATAGGCTAGGCCAGGGTATTCGAAGGTCTATCTCAAGCGAGAACCAGCGCCTTATCCTCACATAATCCCTACGTGACGCTATCCTCACGCTTCAACGTAACTTTGCTCTAACAGATGCATCTCGTATGCGGCACGTAGCTAAGCGCTGGTCGGCCCTATATAATCAATAGCCACCGAAGACTAACTTTGACGCGTGGATCCATAAGTGGCAGGTCTGCTACACTAAGGCCTTAGATGTGGGATTGGATGAATTCAGACGCCCTGAGCGAATCTCTAGCGACTTCCTTGAGGCAATTACAGGCGTTTCATCTAAATTCGCTACTGTTTAGACGAATCAGATCTATAACGCTAAGAGACGCGGCGAGCCAGTGCTAGATTTTCCAGAGCTCATCAACCGCTATACGGACCATATTCGTATATCGCCACCGCGCCACGCGCCTAGGCTAGCTCATACCACGTTTCAGGGCAGGGAAGCCAATAGCAACAACGCTAGCAACAACGCTGGTAATAACGCTGGCAACAACGCTAGCAATAACGCTGGCAATAACGCTAGTAATAACGCTAGTAGCAACGCTGGCAAGAAGCGATATCGTTACCCATATGAATCAGATCCTGATCAGGGTGACCACAACTTTACCGATTGCCCTTATATTAACCCGGCTGTTAGGCTAGCTGGCTGGAAAGGCTAAAGAGAAGCAAAGGACCGCTTCAAGAGGGCAGCGGCAAGGAGCCCGCCCTTTACCAGGTCTTATGAGAGATATTTAGATAAGTATCAGCCGAATCGCCAGAAACAGCCTAATCCACAGCAGGAATCAACATCGGATGAAACGGCTGGCCAACGCGCTAGATTCGCCACATTCATACCAAAGACAGCTATCACCGAACTACTTAGCATATCAGATAATATAGCCCTTAGCGCCTAGGCTAAATCACCGGCTAAATCGCTAGCTAACGATGTATAGTGCTACGATACCGGGGTAACACTGTATATCTATAATAACCGTGCCCTCCTTTCGAATTACCGGCTAGCGGTCTCATCGGTCCTAGTTGGCAACACGGAGACTATAATTCTAGGCTTTAGCACCGTTAACTTAAAGCTAATAGATAGCCTAGATGGCACCTCGTTCCTATTACTTAAGGTTACCTATAAGCCAGGGTTTTATCTTAACTTATTATCTACTGACCGTGCTACCAACGCTGGTATCTTCCTACGTGGCAAAGATAGCCTACTTAAGGAAGTAAATGGCACGCCTATCTACCGACTTAATCGCAGATCTGGCGTATATCTAATTCGATAGGATACTACTACGCCTGACGGCACGCCAACCTTAGGTCTTCACGCGGTAAACCACGTCCGTTCCGTCCTATCTTTAACACGAGACCTCGGCAACTTCGCTCTTATATCATCCTACGAACCGAAGCAGTTAAAGGGTTTATCCGATCTCTAGCACCGTCGACTAGGCCACGTTGGCAATAAGGTCATTAGCTACCTTAAAGCTCATTTATCTAATATCACGGTTGAATCTTTAACCACGCTAGCCAATATATACGAGATTTATAAGGTGACTAAGGCCAAACGTCAGATATCACGCCGGCTAATCGTCTACAATAGGCTATTTAAAGTAATTCACTAGGATCTTATTTATCACGTGCTATCGTTAGCTAGGACCTCCTATCTTTCATACTCTGTTGATCCCGTTACTAAGTATCAGTTTAGTGACGATATCGGCACTAAGGACTAATGCGCTAAGTCCTTATTCGCCTAGATTGAATTCATCCGAACTTAATTCAATTTGACGGTCCTCACGATTTATATAGATAACGAGACGGTACTTATCCTATCTCTTTTATCCGTAGCTAGGTCCCGAGGCCTTAATCTAGAGCTATCGCTATCTTATACGCCAGAGCAGAACCCCTTCGCGGAACGATACGGCGCATTAATCTTAGCGATGAGCCGCTAGATGGTTAAGGATATAGGCCTACCGAGCTATCTCTAGCCTGAGGTAGCCAGGACTTCGATATATATTCAGAATCGTATCCTATATAGATCTCTTAGCTGGTAGTCACCCTCTGAAGCCCTTTTATCTTATCTTAGCGATAGGGCGCTATATTAGTTGTAGGCTAAACCTAACCTTTTAAATCTTCGAATCTTTAGCTGTAAAGCCTTCGTCCGCATCGAAAATATCCTAAGGATAGCTAAGCTAGCGCCTCGCGCTACTATCGGCTTCCTCGTTGGCTACGATATATCAAATATCTAGCGTATCTGGATACCCGCTAAACGCCGTGTTATTCGCGCTCGAGACGTTGAATTTAACGAGACTTAGTTCTTCGCTAACAAAGCGCCTTTCCCTATTTAAATTCTTGACGATTCATCCTAAGTCATCACCACGTTGGACGAATCAGCTTCAACACGTATCCTTGATGAGATTGATATCCCTGATATCCCTATGTCGACTAATTTAGCGTAGCCTGACCTAGGGGGTGGTAGCTAGGATATATTCGGCTAACCTACGCAGTAATAATAGCAAGATCAGCAGGACTAGGTCCTTAGAGATGCGCCCCTTACGCCTAAAGAGCCGATATATAACGAATTCAGTCAACCGGCTAGTCCTACCGACTAGGACCCTTCGCCTTCACAGCTAATGTAACTAATAGTCCTGATTGATAATACTGACTTTAATGCATTAGGCTATAAGCCGTTGTTTGCTACCACGCCACTTATCGGCAAGAGATCTCGCTCTGATTCACCAGAGCCACCAGATCTAGGTTCGGATAAAAAGCGCCCTCGCGTTAACTTAGCGGCATTCTTTTAGGCCTTCGCGGCTAGCAGCCAATCGCTGCCAGGCAAGCTATCGATATCAGCTATTTAGCCGCCGCCGCCAGACTATCATTACCTTCGCGAGCACCCTTATCGAAGGGAATTTATCTTAGCTATAGATATTGAATTCAACAAGCTTCTTCAGATAAATGCATTCGAACCAGTCAGCGCTAGCCTTATTCAGCAGGCACACGCGCGTGAGTGCGGTAATATTAGCTAGAAGCACTACCCTCGGCACTAAGTTATCCCTTTACGATAGGTCTATAACTATAAATCGGATGAAACGGGCTACGTTACACGCTTTAAGGCCCGCTTATACGTCCGAGGTGATATCTAAGTCCCTAACCTGTAGGACACGCGTACGAGTACCCTTGCAGCACGTACCTTCAGGACCCTTATCGCTATTATTACTACGTTTGACCTGGAGACCTTTCAGATGGATATAGTCAACGCTTTTTTGAATAGCACGCTTGAAGATGAGGTCTACTGCTAGTACCCGCCCGGTATGGGATCTTATGGTAAGCAGTTGAGACTAAAGCGTGCCCTATATGGCCTTCGAATTGCTGGTAAGCGCTAGGAAACTGATATCAGGGCCAAATTAGTGTCTCTTGGCTTCTAAACCTGCCCTGAAGACCCTTCGCTGTATTCAGATGGTAAGATGATTATTATAGTGTTTGTTGATGACTTCCTTGCCGCATTCTATTCATCCGAATCTCGCCACGCTTATCGTATTAGAGATCTCCTCGAGAAGGAATTTGAGATAAAACGTAGCGGTGAGCTTACTTAATTCATTAGGATTCGTATCACACGCTATCGGCCGACCCGAAGGACCTAGATTAGTTAAGCTATATATATCGAGAAGATAGTGGCAAGATTTAACCTATTTAGCTATCGCCCTTACTATACGCCTCTTCTATCTAATATCTCTTAGATCCTCTAACCTACTGAGTTACTACCTGATCCGAAGTTGGTTTATCTATATTAATAGAAATATAGCTTAACTCTCTTCTCTACTATTTAGACCCGGCCGGAGACTACTTTTGCTAATTAGGTCCTTACGCGGTCCCTTACACGCTATACTGACTAATATCTTAAAGCTATAGACTATCTAATATTATATCTCTATGCCACTAGAGACCTTAGTATCTATTATAATAGGATAAAACGTTATGTAGCCTTCACTGCTACCTCGGATATAAGCTTCGCCGATAACCCGGACCGCCGAAGCTCTAAGGGATTTATCTTTTGCCTATTCGGTAGCCTAATTAAGTAGCTAGCTAGAAAGCAGCGTACTATTTCAACGTTAACCACCGAGGCAGAGCTACTAGCTATCAGCTACGCAGTAAGGAATTATTATTAGATGAAACGCCTATTTCGATTCATCCGATTTGACCCTAACTACCTAACCACCCCGAGGTGATTCACTATGATAACCAGTAAATAGTAGACCTTCTGATACGCGAGAGGTCTATCTTCTAAACAAAGCTTCGTCACGTTGATATTCACTGGCTTTAGGTACGCTAGGAGATACAGGCAAAGCGTCTACAGATCGAATAGCTTAACACGTTAGAGATACTAGCCGATAGTCTGACTAAGCTATTAACGCGTGTGAAGTATGAAGCTTTTATACGCTAGATTGGGATAGAACCAGTGCCATCGAAGATCACCGTTTCGTCTAGTCCTCTAGCACATTCGCTAAAGAACTGAGGGGGTGTGTTGGCCGGTGAGGTCTCTAGTCAGATAACCTTATTAGTAGCCTAAGCCGTTAGGCCATAATCCCTTCGTTAGTAGCAAAGGCCCTCGGCCTAACTACTGCCTGATTCCTTAGGTATCTGCTTTATTCTGCAGAAAAGATCTACCTCATTTCTTCTGCAGAAGAACCCTATCTTTACATATTAATCTTTAACAGATTCGTCCTTACCCCTCCTTGAAGCAATAACATCGGATGCAACATCCAACTTCCCCGTCGTATTTATCTGATGTATTTGCTTATTACGGACCCCTCTAGTCCGAATCCCCTTCTTGTTGATTCAAATCCTATGTCAATCTTTATACTATGATGTTGGCTATAAATATGGCTATCTTTTGCATGTTATTAAGTTAGTTAGTTAAATCTCACTACGTAGTTAAGTCTTAGTTGAATCTATCTCACTTAATCTGCAAGATCTCTACTCATTTGAGTCTTCCTCATCTTAGTCTTTCTACTTGTTGGCTGCTAGACCACCTGGAGCCATTCATCTCATCTTTACCTTCGGTGGAATCTTTACACCTTAGCAAGCATCTTTTATGCTGACTGCCCTCACGTATCTTCGCCACGTGACACCGGCAACTCAGCGGACTTCGTCGCTTCTTACTTCTTACCTGGAAGCACCACGAAGTCTGATAAGAACCGACTAAGGATAACTTTAACGACCTTTTATCCGATACTGATACCGCGTAGGGCTACTAGGGTCCTAACCACACTAACTTATCCTATCCTATTATACTAATTAATAACACGAACTTCGATATATTAGTATATTAGCTACTTATCCTAGCGCCTATTATAGGTAAACGATCTCGAGACGATAACTTCGAGGGATTAGATAAAAAGCGCCTCCGCGCGTATCTTATAGCCTTTCTATAGGCCTTCTTATCTTATTAGACCCTACCGAAGACCTTATTTATCTTATCTATCCTACCGCTACCGGAGGATTACTCTGCCCTCCGAGATTAGACTTCGGCAGAACCCCTTTCAACCCGAACCCAACCCGAACCCAACCCGTAAAGGGGTTGGGTTCGGGTTTAAAATCTCGACCCCTTTGCGGGTTTGGGGTCGAGATGTCTAACCCGCAGCGGGTTCGGGTTCCCGCAAAGGGGTCACAAACAGTGCAAACATGAAGCTCCCCGTGACTGCATAAGTTATCCATATTTCCATGGATATTTCGCTGTATTTCGAATACCCTTCTCTACTATATTTTTAATAAATACAATCTAACATTATAATTTATTCAGAGCATAAAACCTGCGATTAAACTAACGAATTTAAACTCAAAAAGCATTAATTATCTAGTAATATTCGAACCCATCATCTTCACGTCGAGTACGCTTCCTTGCTAATAGGCGAACCTGAACCGACTCACTTAGTAAGTATGGCTCAGTATCCTCTGTAGCTCCATCTCCTTCGGCTAAACTATCTTTCTCTCTAAGATCCTGCTTATATTCCTCTGTATCACTGATTGGCTCGATCTCAATCTCGTCTAGCTTCTCATCTTGTTCTTCCTTCTTCGCTTCGATCTCATCACGGGTAAAGAATTCACCAAGCACCTCACTACACTCTTCCTCTAGGTTAAATCGCGTAGCACAAAGAAATATCATAAGCTCCTCAATCGTTTTGCTCTTAAGTCGTCCCCGGCGGTAGTGGCAGATATCACGAGCAGTATTGAAAAGCCGCTCAACACCAGCGCCGGTTGCTAGGATAGAAAGGACATCACGCGTAAGCGCAGTAAGCGCCGGGAAACGACCCTGGTTCTCTCTCCAGAAAGGAAGCGGCGACATTTTGATAGTATCTAAGAGGGCAGTTAGCTAAAGAAACATCAAAAGAGAATTATCTTTATACATACCACTATCTAGGTATTGTGTGAGTTCATTAACTGGCGTAGTTGGCTCATTCTAACCCTCATCATCGTCTAGCATCTCAAGCTTAGACCCTTTACGGATCGATGTATAAGATTGTTTAGGGAGAGGGTTAGTAGCCTGCTCCTAGTATAGCACTAGGGCATCTTGGATAGCCTTGCGATACGTTTCCCGCTATTTCCTATCCCAATCCTTCGTCAAAAAGAACTTAAACTTGTTAGCGGGCGTAAGCATTGTGCTAATTGCAAAGATGTGACCCCGAATCTTATCTGTTTAAGAGTAATAGATATCGAGCTTTGTTCTGGTAGCCTTAAGTGCAGTAAGCATCTGTTTTTTCCATGGAATGCGCTTACGCTTAAGCTGCTTTATAGACTGCTCGATATACTCAAAGAGTTTATTATAGATCTTGAACACATAATAAGTCGTTACACCCCGAGTCTTTGAAAGCTTAGTAGTATAGTCGAAGAATAGCTCTGTGATATAGAGTAGATAGTCAATCTGGCGCCATTCTTCTTTATCAGGCAGAAGATTAAGGCGACTATACTAATCGCAGAAGGGTGTAAAGAAAGCCCGTAGTCGCTTCGCACGACGAAGCATCAGGAAGGTAGAATTCCATCGTGTCTTCACATCCTGGATAGGTATAAGCTTTATCTTTTCGGCGACCTGAAGCTGATAAAAAGCATCTCGGCGCTGGGGGCTCGCATTTATATAGATCGTAAGGTACCGGACCTTATTGAGTGTAGCACTTATCCCGCGTTTTTGGCGCTACGCATTTACTTAGGCGTTTAACGATTGTTGATCAGTCTATCGTGTCTTAGTAGTCTCATTCGTTAGGGCGACCTTAATATGGCTAAGCAGGTCATTTAGACAGAGTTGAATAATATATGTAAGACAGGGTATACGAATGATCAAAGGATCATTAGGAAAGGCTTGCTGAAGAGCATCAATCATCGTTTTATTATTTAACGTATTATCAGTGGTAATACCAAAGACTCGGTCGGTAACCCTATGCTCTTATAGAGTGTCTAATACTATAGTGCTCAAGTTTTGACCGGAATATGGCCCAGAAATAGGTTTAAACCCCAGTAAAACCTCCCGGTATACCCAGTCGCAATCGATAAAATAGCCAGTAATAGCTATAAACGCCTGTGTGAACGGTGAGGTCTAACAATCAAGAGTAATTAATAATTTTGCACCGGTCGGAAGCCTCCGAAGTGTATCTTGTTGCCGCTCCTTTATAATAGTCTCTAGTCGGCGCCGTATGGTTGTTGAAGATGGGATATTAGGAACAGAGAGGGTAGACTATGCCATTCGGATTAATCGAAAGAAGGTAGGTTGTTCGATGAGATAGAAGGGAAGACGGTTAGCAGTGAGGAAGGTAAGAATCTCTCGTTCCCAAGAATCTTAGTTAAAATCGCTTGTCACCGATGTATCCTAAGAGAAGGTCATATTAGTTATAGCATATCAGCAAAAATAAGAGATAATATACCTTCTTCTATAGGAACCTTATTATCTCTGTATACTTCCCTTTACTTCTAGCTCTCTGATAGCTAGCAGTACGAAGGTGTTTCGTTATAGTTAAGCTACCTTGCCGATGCTGCTTTCCGTCTTTGCTAGTAAGAAGAGTAGCTGGATGCTCGAGGACCGCTGCATAGCGTTTACACATAACCTTTGGCGACCTATCTACGCTATGGGCAACTTGATGAAAGTCGTCCCAAATAGACGACTGATGGTTCCCATCCCAGTGTATCCTACTCTTTTTCCTAAAGTCGGTCTCTAGCCACTAAGCTACCCAATCACTATGATTCATTGCGTCATATAGAACGTATGCCTTTCTTCGGTCGGGGCCAACACGGGTAAAGATAGGAGGGACGGTCGGAGGGACAGCTAGGCGAAGGAAGTCGCAGTCAAATAGCTCAGGCGTATAGATACTCCCTGAGGCCTCAGTGGTAAAAAGCTGGCTCTCTGAAGGGGTAAGATAACTGATGTTATCTATATCCCATTCATATAGAGAGGGGGCGAAGTCAGAATGCTGGCTCTGGGACATAATAAATTAATCATACAGAAGATAGAGGTATATTAAGCGTAGTAAACAGAACATTTAGAGAGCACGTACTCGTTGGTTAGACTTAAAGACGTATTATTCTATCTTAGAAAGATAGCAAATCACTA
>PZKB01000280.1:0-23161 GCA_003852855.1 Penicillium sp. MT2 MMC-2018 | reverse complement strand
CCCATCTGGGGTTTTAGATAGAAACCCCATACCCCATCTGGGGTCCAAGAGTCATATCCCAAACCCTATCCCATCTGGGGTTGGGGTGGGGTGGGGTTGGGATTTTCTGGGGTCGTGCGGAAGACTAAGCAAACTTATACTTTTCAATACGCGAGTTCGAATTACCTAGCATCTCCTTCGATCTAGGCCGTCGTTCATTCTATACTTATTTGAACCTCTTCTATGTAACATCATATCGTTATGTTAAGATACCTACCACTTGCTTCTTAGGAATAAAGCCACAACATCGGAAAGATACACCGAATTAAGGGGCTAGACAAAGTGTTTTAGTATAGTCCTACAACTTGCCACCTAAATTCATCTGTAACGCTTTTATTCTTTTACTCTTTAAACGACAAACATTCCCACAATCAATAAATCTTCCAATTTTACAACGATGGCCCCTTTTGCGAGGCAGGCCCGGATATCTCCTGCTTTATATAACTAACCAGCATTTTATGAATCCCAGCAGCGAGACAGCCAGAATTTATAGAACCATTTATAGGCTAAAGCTTCTACCTTTGAATATAAACTAAAACCAATAAATGGTACTATAGGATAAATGCCTATAATATCTCTAGCCTCCGTCTCGGATTCGAAACTCTAATTAGATAATAATACAGTGACAGAAGAGCAGGTAGAGGCGTAGATAAGGGAATATCGAAAACTAGAAAAGGCGAAACCGTTATCCAAGGACGATAAAAGAAGGCTTAGAGAGCTCTATGCCCACTTGATGAACTACAGATTCACTGATCCTGGTCGATTTAACGAGAAATTCCAGTTAATCAGCGGACAAGATCCTGAACTAGCAGAAGAGGCTCCTCCGGATAATCTCAACACCGACGCGGACCTAGTAGGCGCTCCTCAAAAAACTAGCAATCATTCTAAGGACAAAGGCAAGGGACGCTATCAAGTAATATCACAAACTATAGATAGGCAATTACCAAAGCTCACAGATATCATTGCAACAGGCGTGAAATCGCAGGATAAACTAGGGCCTGTTCGTGTTGCAGTTGCATGGTACAGCAGTAACTTAATTAAGAATCACTAGCGGAGGATCTACTAAATCGGCTCATCTGACCACCACGAGATCGGAAAGGCAAAATATTATGGGCTAGCAGAATCGATAAGGCCTGCTACAGAGTCAGTCGCTGATCCTCAGACTAGAGTCAATGTAAGGACCCATAAGACGACAGAGCACTCTCGAGTCTGCTTTCGCAATTGGAATCAAGGGACAATATGTTGGCCTTTCCTTGTGAGACGTAGCTCAGAGAACTGCTCACATTAAACACAAGCGTCCATCGGCCGAGCATTCCACAGGTGTTCTGAGAGAGCTCTTTGAAATTGCCTTGTGCATAGGCCATCGTGGCCAATGCCATAATCAGAAGTTGTAGCATCATTTTGAGAATCTTAGAGACAACGCAGCTAAGGATTCAAATACTATGTGAATGTGCTTTCTAGGCTGCTATACATTGTATAAGCTTCAAGTCGTGAGGCTCGGTGTCGTTTTATAGAGTTTGTTCATTCTGTGGGCGTGCTGTATGACGTGGATTTGGCCTGAGGAATGCAATTCCAGCACAAAAAGTCTGATTTTGACGAACAGCCATCCGACCCATTTGACTTTGTTAAGGTTTAAGCTTTCTGCTGTTTACTGGCGGTTCGTCTGGGTAAAATAGTTAAACGGAGTTTGTCCGCGTGAATTCTTGCAAAGATGGGATTCTTTGCGGGCATTAGGTTGCTCTTGTCCTATTGAGACGCATTAGATTTGGCGGCTAGCGTTTGATACCACTATAAATAAAACATTGTGCCCCCTAGCCTGGCCGACCTTGGAGCCCTAGTTAACTAATTTCTAACCCTAGCGGTGGATATCGTGAATTTTATACCTCGTCGACTGTACGCTCACCGCCGTACATTATCTACTCCTCCTCGTGCCTAAAAATGACCTTTCAGAATTTCATCACCGTGTTTGCCTTGTTATTTTACGCCGTAAGCAATCATTCGGTCTATGTCGAATCAGTTTCGGTAACTCTATATAGCTTGCTAGAGGCGTATACGGAGATAAGCCCTTTTTATCTTCGACAATAGTGAGACTACCCCGGTCCGCGCCACTTTGCTATAGCCATTTTATGCTAAGAACCAGTTAGGCTATAGACTCTCTACGTTTTCCCGTCCCTATAAGTCCTTATCACTCTAGACTAAGAACCCGTGATATGACTCCCCTCTCCTTACCAGAATCCAGCTAGCTTAATACTTATCACGTTATAGTCAGGAAACTTTCAATACGACTGGAGCCTCGGACTAGCCTATGTCAATACCACCACGCTAAACATTAACCATCTTCGTGATATAAAAGACTTTATGTGTAAATCTTCTCCGAACAGCTGCACGCGGGTAGTATTTAAAGACTTCTCAGGCTTATTCTTTTGCAATGATGTGAGTATACCACCGCCAGTCCCTTTAGCTTACCCTTTCTCACGGAGAATAGAACGACGCTCCTATCATGACTAAGTGCGGGAATCTCGTTGACCCTGCCACAACGCTATCCCGAAATTGTCAGCTCCAGGGTTACTATACATATGGTGTATTGATTGGCACGATCTTAAATGGAACAGACCCGAAGGAGGGAAAAGAGGTCCCGTACCATTTGCGGATTGCCGCAGAGGGGTGGGATCATTGGTAGATACATTTGGGTTCAGTGGATTTAACGTAACTGCCTACATTTTTTCTCATAGAGTGGGGCGATCGACGTAAGAGACCATGATAAATTACCGTCTCTCATAGGGTATATGTGAATGCAGGTGCTTAAGGAGGTTGTCATTGAGTCACCTGATACCTGGTTGCGTTACTGTGTTTTCTGGAGGATTTCCACCCGTCCACCACCCCGAATCACATATACACGCATGGTAGACAATAGGCTACTCGCTGCCACCGAATGGGTGAAGACACCGCCGTGAAACATCGCGGTTGCGTCCTTTCCGATCGCTGCCCGCAGCAACTTCTCTCCACCGGGGTGTCTCTCGACGAAATCCGTGATATCATAGACAAACCCAGCGATCGCGATCAGGGCGAGGCCACTCTCCGCCTGTTGAACGTAATCCTCCCAATCGATGGCTGGAACATGGTCAGAGGGCGAGGTCTTGCTTTTGAGACGACCACCACCCTGCTGCTCTCGGCAGCTCCGGATCACTTTATCACTGACGGCGTGAAGATGAGTGGCAAGGCCGAGTTTGGCGAGCAGCTCGATGGCCCACTTGGTCATATCCAAATCATACCATCGGATCCCATTGCGGTAATCCATGGGAAACGCGTGATGGAAGTTATGATAGCCTTCGCCCAACGCCAACAAGCCGACGACGGGGTTGTCGCGAGCCGTGGTTGTCTGGTCAAATGGCTGCTGCCCGGCCCAATGGGCGAGAGAATTCACTGTGAATGTGCAGTGGAATGCAACCACCATGCGCCACAACCCAGCATACAAGAATCCTCCCCAGAAGTCTCCCCAGCCCAGCCAAGGCACCAGAGCCGGAACTCCCAGGCACATAAAGGCCGACAAAGGGATAAAATAGCGGTGCTGCCACATGACCACGGGGTCGCTCTCAATATCGGAGATATCCACATCCCAGCCACCGATGGGGTGTCGAACCAGTAACCAGCCGACATGGGAATGCACCAGGCCCTTGCGCGCGTTGTATGGATCGAGGTCTGTGTCGACATACCGGTGATGTGCTCGGTGGCCAGTGGCCCACCACTTGATCGATCGCTGGGCGTTCCCGGCGCCTACTACCGCTAAAAAGACTCGGAGAGCGACGTGGGCGCGGAAGGATTTGTGGGCCCAGAGACGATGATATCCTAAAACTCGTCATTATCTGGTTAAGCAGTGTAGCATTGCGACTGGATTGGTATGACTCCTACCAAGTGTGATGCCAAAGCCGAGTGTCAATCCGTACACCAGAGCCCATAGGGTGGTGGGGGTTCGGAATGGGACATATCGCACGCCGGCGAATGCACACAGCGGCGCAACAACCTGACCAGGTATGTGCGCCCACCAAATTTGTCTGTACCAGTACTCAAATCTGGACAAGAACGGGATGCCTGTTGTCATGTCTGCGGGGTTGGGGTCTTCCATAGGAGTCGGGTTTTCTCACAGCTATCTCTTCCCCCCAAGGATGGATGTGAGACGTGAATAGTGTTACGAGGATAGATCAATAGAAATCCCCTCTCGTCCTCGGTCGAATGTATAGAATCGTAATCACTGCGAGCTGCAGGGCAAAGCGTAACGGACAGGTGATCGCCTTGGATTCCTAGACTTGTCACTGAGAAACCAGGATTTGGGATATCGGCACATAAGGATGCACCCCTCGTCCAGGGAACTGCATCCTGCGGAGATCCTTGTTTGGAATCTCCACTCGTGGCCCATGTTTGTTTTTTCTGAGTTTTGCTTCTTTGCTTGCTTCCTCTACTATAGCACAGTTGCGAGATCCGTGCGACACTATCGATTATGTACTGCACGTATTACTCTGGTAATGACATCCTGTATGTAACAAGGAGCCAGAAATCACGACTCATGGTGTGACTCGAGTGTCGCTCACATCTACCAAAGACACACGACGCTGCAGCGGATCTCAGGCCTCCAGTACACAATATAGATTCTTCAAGGAATTGTCCAGTAGAGGGACCGATGATTCTCCGAGCCCAGGATGCGCAGGACGGGGTATAAGCCTGGGGGCGAAGCATAGCACAAGAAGAGGAAAACCCAAGTGTATCCCAGCGCTCGTTCCACCATCCTGATCCATCCCGCCGGCCACCCACGCCGGCGCCGATAGCTGCGATACTGCAGGATGACCGTCACCTCGAGTAGGACGGCTACGAGGTTCTTGCAGAAAAACCGAAGCAGAGGGAACGACGGGACCCCGCTCGCAGCCCAAAACGCGATGTCCATGGGGACATGAACAAGGCCAGACAGGAAGAAAACAGAGCACACGAAGGCGATGTTGTGCCATTTGCCCCAGCTCGCTAACCCAGGACGCACCATAGCGGTAGAGAAGTCGATAAGAGGCTGACGGATCATCCGATGCCAGAATTTCCTGTGTGCCATGTCAGTACCACCAGCGGTTAAGGGGGCCGCCGAGAACGCCTTACCCCCAGAAGCCCAGCAGTGAGAAGGCCTCGCGCAGGCTTCCAAACATCGGTGGCCAATCTTCGGGATGGTTGTCCCCAAGCACCACCGCCGCAGTCAAGATCAGACAGTCAAAGGTGTCCAGCGTGCAGTACAGAATAATCCATACTCCAGCGGTGGCCATGATCCGTGCTTGCAGCTGCTGGAAGGTCGACCCAAGCAGAAGATACTCCGTGCCTGGACCCAAGACCTGGTCCCACTTGCGAGTGCCGACGCCGAACAGGCGACGCGCCAGGAACCACATCATCTCCGGGATGAGGGCATTCCGGGCGTATTGGGCGAGTCGCCGCTGGAAAAACGCCGCTCGATTGAGGGTTGTCCCTTTGCCGCGTTTGCGGGAAGAGGGGGAAGGAACCCCCCGAGAATCACGAATAACTTGCACGAAGATACGGACCCACGCCGTCCATGGGAGCTTCATCAAAGAGGATGGCACGGTGACGTCCGCGGCCGGATTGAACAGGAGGTAGTGGAATTGAACGAAGCACGCCCCCGGGAGGAGACCACCCACGAGGCCCTGGGCGAACACCCATGGAAAAAGATAGTATAGGAGATACGCTTGACAGCAGCCCAAGGATAGTACCATGATGGCGCCAACCGTTCGTCTGTCCGCCCCGTGGGTCGTGAATGCCGCAATCAGCATCGTGGCGATTAACTGCTGAGCCAAGCCTACGCCCACGGCGGCGATCAGGAGCCACGCGAACATCTCTTCCACTTAACTCCTTTTCGGTTGGGTCCAGGAGATGGATTTCCCTATCTCTCTGCACACTCATCGGTGAGGGTGAGTCACGCGAAGGGCTGCCTGGCTAATATTATGATCGCGGTGAGTTGGACAATACGCCCGAGTCGTATTACGAGCTCTGTACATAGTATATCGGATATACCATGTTCTCAGCTGAGACAAAAAAAGCAAAAGAAAAGAGGGGAAAGGACCGCGTGACCTCGATCGTCCGAAAAATGAGCTCTCTCATGATCGTCGGATCTATTGCATTCAGGGTTCCACCACCGATTAACCTGCTGCTCTCTGGATGCAGTGGGCGGAGTCGAGTGGACGTGATCCCTATCCTATATGAACCTGGCCTAGATGGATCTGAGACAGACAATAGTCGCTCATTATTACTGTCGACTACCTTACACTGTCACTGAACACATCAAAGCCGCCGCTGCAATCGCTTCGCTTTGCGTCAATTCTGCCACTCAACCAAATAAGACATGATGAGGACGGCTGTACTCCGAAGTCTCCTACTGGCGCCTTTGATGATTGCACCCGTGCTGGCGATCTCCGAATCTGCGACCAGCATCCTGGGCCAGTTCTCTAGGATCACGGATACGCTTGAAGCGAACCAGGCGACCATTGACCGATACCAGGGCGGCTTGATATCTGCAGTCAATGTTGCCAAGCAGAACTACAACACCTGGTGTGCTATGAGAAGTGCTAATAGCCAGATTGATAACGGTGACGGCCATCTCAATGGAGACGACTCTGATGCCGTTATTCAACAGCTGGTTGTTCTGAGCCAGAAGGCAACTCGCCTCATGCAGGTGTACCAAGAAAAGGTGTGGCCCCTGGCTTCTAATTTCTGCGATAAGGTTGTATAACCAGTCTACTGTAGGAACCAATGCTGCGCCGCGCACGAGTAAACTTCATTGTTCCCATCGTGATGCAGGCGCTCTATCGGGAGGCCGACGACATGCGGATCACAATCGCACGTCAAGTCCCCGAAAACAACAGTGCGTCGCTCCAGGAGATGCAAACCAACTTTATCTCCAGCTGGACTGATGCCTTTGATGCGTATACGACGAATATGGCTGGCAATTCCGAAGACTACAATCCGATGTTTTCGCTCATGCAGCCATTTTACAAGTTCTTCCTCCAATACTAGTCTCTTTGCTCGGAGCCATTCATCTCAGGCTCTAGAGTACGAGCCTTGCCTTAAATGACACTCCCCGGGTGGGATTGGGAATTAGGGAGCGATGGAAAGTGAGACCGGAGACTGACTTCGGAGGGAACAGAAAGTGCCGAACTGGATGAAGATATAGCATAACTGTAGAGCAATAGTTGAGGTATATAGTTCTCCAGTTTCAACTAAACCAGTCCATGTTCCATTTCTCGTCTTGTGGGACCTCCCTGAACTCGATCCAGACATGGTTGTGATCCTGCCTCTGACCATGTTCAAGAGACCGATATGGATGGCTGGATTGATTGGATGCAAATTTTTCAGATTTTCTTCGAGTGGAATCCATAATAAGTGAGTGGAGATTGGAGAGACAACAATGTTATACCTTGGAATGCCCTAGTAGCAGGGCTCAGAGCTGGAGAGACCGTCAAGACCCTGTAGGATTTGAGATTTTCCATTAATGGTCTAGTACAGATACAGAGCGGCACATTGGTCGGCCCCAACACTTACTCCGAGCGCCCCCAGTTGTGAGGTTCTCCCAAAAATCGCGGATATCTGTCCTTTTACGGGACGGTAAAGCAGCGTTACATGCGAAGCGCAGGCCTCTAGGAATCGCCATTCAGTACGTTCATTCAAAGCTTGCATCGTTTCAATTATGGGTCGACCACTCGAGCCAGAGATATCTCGGCCTAGGATAGAGGCTTCAGCAAAGTTCGCACAGCCCTTCAACCATCAAAAGCACGGAGCCCTCGTCCGTTGGCTTTCGACATGGTCGCCAGGAAGCTCGCCTGGCCACAGCCGCAGGATTCCATTGCATTCCAAGAATGATCCCGTTCCTCATCTCTCCAACTGGCATATCCAGCGCTGGGTGCTTTTTCATGCCTTCTTTCCGTTGGCTCTGCATCAGATCTATGCCACATATATGGGAACCAACCTGGGATCGATCGCGACCTTCATTTTCTACAGCATCGCCTTCGCCGTGATTGGGACGCGTGAGATCCTCATCCTCGACCGCCTGGGCTATATCTATGGATATTTTGACGGTGAAAAATATGTGCGTGACAGCCTGGCTCGGATTGGCGGTGCAAGGCCTATCTTGGCCCTCCTCGCAGCATCAACGTTGCGGCCGATAGCTGTCGTCTGGCTACGGTACGATCACGGCAAGACTCCGGCTTTGATGAATTGGATGTGGCTCCCCATCGAGATTGGTCTTTACGCGCTCGTTTTCGACTTCTGGTTTTACTGCTACCACCGGCTCATGCATGAGACCCGTCTTTGGGCATACCACAAGACACACCATCTCGCGAAGCACCCCAGCACTCTGCTGTCGCTCCATACTGGAATCGGAGAATGGATAGTGGAAACCGCCGGGCTGCCTCTGGTCACACTTCTCAGCCTCAGATGCATGGGACTACCCATGGGGTTCTATGAGTTCTGGGTATGCGAATTAAACGTCCTCTGGTTTGAGCTTGGAGCGCACTCTGGGATTCGTATTGATGCCGCAGCCCCAACCCCATTTATCTGGCTCCTGAAGTGGTTCGATATCGAAAATACCATTGAGGACCATGACCTCCATCACCGGGCGGGTTGGAAGCAAAGTTACAACTACGGCAAGCAGAGCCGTCTGTGGGATCGCTTCTTCGGCACTTCCCTCGGGCGCTTCGAGAGTGTTCCAGAGAACATTGACTATTCCAACCTGGCGACATTTCCGATATTTTGATTTGTGAAAGTTCACTACGAAACGCGAAACAAGTGCCAGGGTCATGGC
Organism: Penicillium sp. MT2 MMC-2018; assembly: GCA_003852855.1. Classification (NCBI taxonomy): domain Eukaryota; kingdom Fungi; phylum Ascomycota; class Eurotiomycetes; order Eurotiales; family Aspergillaceae; genus Penicillium; species Penicillium sp. MT2 MMC-2018. The sequence goes on along the minus strand of PZKB01000280.1, from coordinate 14,286 downwards.
GGTGGTGTGAAGATGTGGTTGCCGAGAAAAAGTGAGTCCATTGATTACGGTGACACGAGATTGGCCTAGACGTGTCCCACCTTTTGTTTTGTCGAGAAGTGCAGTCATATACTACAGTGGGCTTAGGATTGGCTGACAGGTGGGTTTGTACACCGCCTAGCGATAGTTCAACCTGCCCCCTGTCTCCCAAGGTTTTCTCCTCTCTACTCAATCAATCAAGCGCATATTTCTGATGATTCCGGTAATCCTCATTCGCCACAATGGTTGCTAGTTCGCACGCTTTTAGCTGGTTCTGACATGTTTACCCTCGTGTTCCAGTATCGTAACTCGAATACTCTGTTCACCACCGTGGGATAGCTCAACTTCCCCTTTTCCACATTCGCTCATAGATTTCCTTTTCCTCAATCAATCAATCGTTTTGTCTGATGACTCCGTTAGCTTCTATTCGCCTATTTGCATACCAACCGGCCTCTTTCATAAATTACCATTTATTACGGACTCTCGCGTAGCGAGGGTCGCCCGTGCCCCCAATGTTATTGCCCACCCAATTGTTCTCGCAATTTTACATACATAGTAAACACCTCGTATCCTACACGCGATTTCTCACGGCCACCATGCCTGAATCGAATCAATCTATTGAATCTTGCTTCGAATTGGCTAGAATATGGAAGATCCTAAAACTAAAGCGCGGGCGCGATCTCGCAACCTACCTTCCCCATGGCTTCTTGCGCGTTACAAGGGCCGCCTCTCGCTCTTTGATCGTCAACATAGCGGTATATGATAGCTAAATGAGTGTACACATATATCCAGCCCTCCGTGATGGTATAGGTGGTAGATGGTATAGTGGCAGATGGCTCTGGGCGTGATCTACCCGTATACCGATCTACCCTTCTACCAGCTAAATTGTCGAAGCACAGCGAATTTGGTATCGCCTGGTAACGAATAGGCCAATAGGGCAAGAGAGTGTGTATTGTAGAATATCTGAAGCTGGACACTTAAATATTGTGTGTAGCAAAGAGGGACTAACCAAAATAGGTTAGTAGCTAGTTGGAACTTGTATCTGTCTCGACATAAATATATACTAATTTAAATGTTATCAAGAACTATTATACCTAAGAAGAAAGTAATATTACGCTCTTGTTGTTGATATATAGCCACCTGAAAGACTGGTGTTTGGGCTGCAAGGGATCACCTGGTGTGCGAGGCGGTAGGTTAACCGCTACTAAGTACATCAGTTACACAATGGTCATCCTGCTGGTTTCCAGCTGCTGAGCCAGGATCCGTGACACCCGTTCAACACGATCTCGGAGGATAGGTACAGGGCCCTGGCTTGCTTGTTGTAGGCCGAGGGTTCCCTGCGATTCCTTCAGCTGGGCTGAGCGATAACAGTCAAAGGTACCCCGCACACAATACCGCTTGCAATTCTCAAAGAAAAACGACGCCAAACTGCTCTCTTCGGCCTGTTGTCGGCGTTGGATCTGCTCCTGGAGCTGGCGCGGCGTATGTTCCCGCACAAAGGCGGCGGTTTCATGGACCGTGGGCCGAAAAAACAAGTCTCCCGTGGCATGGACGATGCGCACGGTTCCCATAGCCAGATGGGCCAGGCAGAGGTTGGCGACCAGATCCACCGGTATTTCATCCAGGTAGGAATTGGGGGGAAGCTCGCGGCCTAGTCGCTCGATTCCGTACTTGCGGCTGCTGACGATTATCTGCAGGCCCGAATACAGCGGTGTCACCTTATCGACCCCGTAGGATGGGTATGGATCCCGGATCGCCGGGCAGATCAGGGACGGGCGGACAACTAGGAGGGCAAAGGGCAGTGCGTCGCTCTGATCGAGAATGGCTCTCTCGGCCAGATACTTGGAGAAGATGTAAGGGTTGGGAAAGTGTTGGCTCAGCGGCGAGCTTCCAGACTGACGAATTGATTGCAGGTGGGCGTGCAAACCTGCTTGTGTTTCGATATCCGCATGCAGGCTGTATACGTCCTCCTTGATGAACGTCTCCGGAACGAAGATGTTGACAAACGCACTCGAGATGTAGAGCAGAGTGCGGAGGAGAGGGAAGCTGCAGAGGAGGTCCAGTAATGAGAGAGACGCCAGGCAGTTCGTCTGAATCACCTGGGGCAGATCAGCGACAATGGAGGTCTCTGCTGCCGCGTGAAGGACAACTGTGACCTGGTCCCTCAAGCGCTGAAGATCTGTAGGCTTCATCCCCCAGTCCGGGCGATCCATGTTTCCTACCACAAAATGAATTTTGCCAGTGTCCAGGATCTCATCAGTCTGCTCCGGCATCAATTCCTCCAGGGTCGCAATAGCATTTTGGACCGATATGCGACAGAACACAAAGACCCGGCGCGTAGGCAACTGCAGGGTGAGCTTGTAGAGCAGACATGCCCCCAGATAGCCTGTGCCGCCAGTGAGGAAGACGGTTTGGTCCCGATACCAGTCCAACTGATCCGCCATTATTCGGATTCTCACCAAAGGAAGAATCGCGAGTGTGTGTCCGGATGAGGTCTGCTTGGATGGGTGAGATTACTCTAGAGTCAGTCTTCTGGGTCATTCGCAACCAGTTCCCAGGTCCACCAGCACTACTAATTGCTGAACCTGCATTTGTGCCGTCCCCTCATCTCTACAGTAGCATTCTTTATTGATCTTTGAGTTTGCCTTTTTGCTTCTTTCCCTCCAGCTAGGCACCAGTCACACTCGCATGGGTCCCCTCATCACTAGTATCATTTATTGATCTATGAGTTTGCGCTTTTGCTTGTTTCCTTCCAGCTGAGCACCAGTCACACTCGCATGGATCCCCTCATCACTAGTATCAATTTTCGAGCTTTGAGTTTGCGCTTTTGCTTCTTTCCATCCAGTTGGGCACCAGTCACACTCGGATGGGGCAGTCAAAAAGGATCCACCAATCCCTCTCTAATGCGCTTCTGTAATGCATGTCATGACAGTTCGTGCGCTTGTGTCACGTCTCAAATCTGGGCAAAATGCGACCTCAAATTCAAGATCAGATGCTGGTCTGTTACCGGTCTGGTACCAAGCCGTGCCATACAGTATCGTTACGCATTGGCAGGACGAATATAAATCGCATTTTGGAGAACAACAGCAAGGCCAGGCAACTCCTCTCCAGGATTCTTGGTGTTCCCTCTTAATTGTCTTCGACTATACTGAAAATGAGGTTGAGCATTGATCAACCGTACGATGGCGCCGTCACCAGTCGGGGCAGCATCGATATCGACGAGCCCATTGCCATCGTCGGCTTGGCCATGCGACTCCCCGGCCAGGTCCACACGGTCGAGGAATTCTGGGAGATGCTCGTCAGTAGGCGAGACGGCCGCTGCCCAGTGCCCCCAACGAGGTATCACGCAGAGAGTCGATTTGATCCGACCAAGGGCCCGGTCAGCGGCCATTTTCTCCATGAAGATCCCGCGCGTTTTGATGCCCCGTTCTTCGCCATGTCAGCACAGGAGGCCGCACAGCTGGATCCTCAGCAACGGCTTCTACTCGAAGTGGTCTGGGAGTGTTTGGAAAACGCGGGCGAAACGAGCTGGCGAGGCGCCCAGGTCGGCGTCTATGTGGGTGTCTTTGGGGAAGATTGGCTGGAGCTGAGCTTGAAGAGTCAGCAGCGAACCAACCCTTATCAGACCCTGGCGACCGGTGGCTTTGCCCTGTCAAATCGAATATCCTATGAATTTGATCTCCATGGTCCTTGGTAAGAGTGAGTGGATGACTAGATTAGGATTGGGCTAATCTCCCGTGACAGCATGACCATCCAGACGGGCTGCTCAGCCACCATGGTAGGGCTGCACGAAGCCTGCCAGGCACTCAAGTTGCAGCATTGCTCCGCAGCCCTGGTGGCTGGCACAAATCTCATCTGTACTCCAACCATGACTGAATCGCTGTCCGCCGCGGGAGTCCTGTCGCCCGCGGGCAACTGTCGGACCTTTGATGCGGACGCCGATGGATATGCCCGCGGGGAGGCCGTCAATGCGATCTACATCAAGCGTTTGAGCGACGCGTTGAGGGATGGGGATGCCGTCCGCGCCGTTATCCGCTCCAGCGCCGTGAACTGTGATGGGAAGACTGTGGGCATGATGAACCCCTCCTCGGACGCACAGGAGGCCCTCATTCGGAGCGCCTATCAACATGCTGGGCTTGCCGGCCAGTACTACCAGACAGGTCTCTTTGAGTGTCACGGAACAGGGACCGTCGTCGGAGATTCCATGGAGACTGCTGCCATAGCTAAGGTGTTTGGGCGAGACGGAGTGATCATCAGTGGCGTATGCGGCCCTCCAGGTATACCCCGGCGTGGAATTAAACCAGACGGCTAAACGGACGATCTAGGTTAAGCCCAATGTCGGACACTCCGAGGGCGCCTCAGGGCTCACCAGTGTCATCAAAGCCGTGATGTCTCTCGAGCATCGCGCCATCCCTCCGAATGTCCACTACAAGAAGCGTAATCCTAACATCCCATCCTCGTTGCAGGTTTCAACGGAGCTGATGGCATGGCCCACCGATCGACTGCTCCGTGTGAGTATCAACTCGTTTGGGGTAGGGGGCACCAATGTACACGTCATCCTTGACTCCGCTGCTGGATTTGTACCCGAGCAGGCTGTACGACACCTCCCAGACATCAGCTCTCAGTTGGTGATTGTCTCCGCAAAGAGTCCTGCCGCTCTCCAACGCCGGATCCAGCTCATTACGGACTATGCGAACAGCCACCTCGACTCGCTTCCAGATCTCTCATACACACTGGCAGTTCGTCGCGAACACCTCCCGTACCGTGGGTTCGCCATCGCCTCCCCACACGTTTCGCTGGAAGCATCCGGATTCGAGACGTCTTCCCTCCGTGCTCGGCCCCCTGTCGTTACTTTTGTTTTCACTGGACAAGGAGCCCAGTGGGCGGGCATGGGTAGGGATCTCTTGCAAACTAGCGCTCGCTTCACCGCGGCGATTGACGAGATGGACAAAGCACTACGACAATTAGACACACCCCCACGATGGTCATTAAAGGGTTTGTTCTTGAAATCTACGCCCGTTGTTCATCGCGGAAGCTGACTGCCTAGCAGAGGAGCTTAGCCGGGATCCCATGAATTCCCGCATCTCCGAAGTCGAACTGGCTCAACCGCTGTGCACCGCCCTTCAGATCGGCCTCTGCGATATACTTACCGACAAAGGCATCGTACCAGACTCCGTAATCGGCCACTCGAGCGGGGAGATTGCGGCCGCGTATGCTGCAGGCGCCGTCAGCGCAAGTTGTGCGATCATCATGGCCTTCTACCGTGGTCAGCTTGTAGCCACCCAAACTAATCTCGGTGCAATGGCAGCTGTTAGCCTCAGCGTGGATCAGGCTCAGGCATACTTACAGCGCGGAGTTGTGGTAGCCTGCGTCAATAGCCCTGGGAACGTTACACTGTCGGGGGATAAAGACGCCCTGCACGAAGTTCTGGCCAAAATCAAGGCCCGAGCCCCAGACAAGGTGTGCAGGCGGCTTAAAAACCCCGTGGCCTATCATTCACGTAAGTACTAGAAGACAGTAAGTGGGCTCCTGGATGTTAATCGCCTCCGCAGCACATATGAACCGTATTGGAGCACAATACGAGGACTCTATCACCCCTCATATGAGCCACGGTAAACAGATGCGGCCTATGTTTTCTAGCCTCACTGGAGATATTATCACAGACCCTATTCAACTCGATGCTCCCTACTGGAGACGCAACCTTGAATCCCCTGTTCTCTTCTCCGCGGCCGTGCAGAGGGCGCTTCAGGCGAACCCACTCGACCACGTCGTTGTTGAAATCGGCCCTCATTCGGCACTTGCAGCGCCTCTGCAGGAAATATTCCGATCATTTGACAATGAGCAGCGAGTACGGACATATATCCCCACTCTCATCCGCAATGATGACGATTGCCGATCGCTCCTCCTCACCACCATCGGTCGCCTATTCAGCAACGGCGTTTCCTTAGATATGGACCGCGTTGTCCCGCGGGGGACCGTTCTTACAGATCTACCGCGCTATCCCTGGCAGCATGACAAACGCTATTGGCGAGAAAGCAGATCATGTCGCGAGTGGAGGCTCCGGTCCACGCCGGATCACGAACTCCTGGGCTCCCGCATCCCCGAAACAACGCCTCAGGAACCCAGCTGGCGGAAGCTCCTTCATCTCGACGACGTGCCCTGGCTCACAGACCATGTCATCAGCGGAGAAGTTACGTTCCCAGGGACTGGGTACGTTGCGATGGCCGGAGAAGCAGTGCAGCAGTTGCAGCCGGAATCGCCAGGGTATTCGATGAGGAACATCCAATTCAAGGCTCCGTTACTTCTCGACTATAATCAAGAGACTGAAGTCCTGACTCACCTCAAGATGATAGAAGTCGCGGATGGTGTGTCCTCCAGCTGGTATCAATTCACTATCTCCGCGTTCGATGGTTCCGTGTGGACAATCCACTGCCAGGGCCAAGTGCGCGCAGGACAGGAGCATCCACCCAAGCCCACAGCTATTCATCCGCTCCCGCGCATCCTATCTCCTATCAAGTGGTACCATATGGTTGACAAAGTTGGGATGCAATGTGGACCGTCTTTTCGGGGTCTCCAGGATATCACAGCAGACCCCAGGCAATCTGCGGCCGTGACAACAATCACCGATCCACAGGAGTTGCACACCAGAAGTGGTCGGTACCTTCTGCACCCAACCTGTCTAGACCAATGTCTCCAGTCGATCGCGATCGCCACCACCTCGGGGCTTCTTTCCCCGATTGCACAAGCACTGGTGCCCGTCGCAATTGAGAACCTCTGTGTCTTTGGGGGTGCGCCCCGTATACAGGTCGACGCCAGGTCTCAGGATGGAACCCGAGGTCATTACGGTGAGATCACCGGGGTAGCTGGAGAAAAAGCCATCCTGACCATGAATGGTGTCCTCATGTTGAAAGTTGGGCGGCCGGTCTCGTCCAAGCAGTCTCTTAACCTTGTCTCACGGATGGAGTGGAAGCCCGACATCGACCTCGTGAGTCCAAGCCAGCTTCTCCCTTCGGGGGCCGATTACGACGGGATACTCTCCCTGACCAAGGTGACAAATCTTCTTTCCCATCTCTGTATACTGGCAATCGCTCGCCGGCTGGCGGTCGCGCCTGGAAGCATCATCGAGCTCGCCAATTGGAAAGCGTTTATCCTCCTATACAATGAGGAAAACAGAAGAACTGATCTCGGGCTGGGACTGGTGGACTGGGTCCTGTCACTCGAATCTGACGCACCTATTATTCGAGCCATCCAGTCCAGGTTCCGAGCCATAGCGGCTGTCGTCGGCGAGGACGAACAAGTAGCGTATCGCGGCTGCCCACAGTGGGATGCGCTTGACGCAGACGGCCTTGAAAGCTTTGTGCGCCAACTTATGAATGAGGTCTCGCCCCTGATGGGTGATTACTCGCCACTGGCAGAATATTTAGCTTTGGCCTTTGAATACGGCATCGATTTTGTGAATGGAACGCGATCGCCCACCAACATAGGAGAAACAGGTTTCATACTAGAACTAGTATACGAGATTGGCGTCCGCTTCGTGAACTGGAGTCCATTTCTCACCCAGCTTTCTCACTCCAATCCAAGCCTACGGATCCTCGAGATCGGTGGTGGCACTGGTTCAGCAACCAGGACTGCGTTGCAGGGCCTCAAATCGGAGTATGGATCGCATCTGTACTCTCGCTACGTCTTCACTGATGCATCCTGGGACCATATCTCTGCCGCCCAGGAGAAATTTCGAAGTGACGCTAGTATGGAGTTCCAGCTGCTGGACATCAGCAGTGACCCTGAAGAACAAGGCTTTCGACCGCATACTTTCGATCTCATCATTGTGTCCTATGTGAGTCATTCACTATATTTCCTGATATTTGTCTCTAACTCTAGTCTAGGCCCTGCACACGGTCCCTTCGCTACAAACAGCCCTAGGGAATATCCGAAAATTGTTATGCTCTTCGGGCCGACTACTGCTTCACGAAAGCACGAGAGGTAACGTAAAAATTCAAGCAAACGATGTTTTTATTAAGATTAAGCTGATCATCTGTCGTAGAAATGGTGTTTCTCGACTTCCTCAGGGTAGGGCATTCATCCTAGTTTTCTACTGCAGGTGACGAGCCACCTGTCTGACACGCTTGCAGGGTACACTTACTGAACCGTGGCTGGGCGAGGAGATACAAAATCCTAATAGCCCTTTCGGATCCACAGAGCTTTGGGATAGGGAATTATGCACGGCTGGGTTTACCGGAACAGACGCCATGATATCGGAACCCATCGGTTCAGTCACCATCATCTCCAGCGCCTGCCATTCTTCTTCCCGTGTGGGTGGGATTGCAATCGTTACTCCGACCGATACCCGGATTCTTTGGGCAGAAGAGGTCTCATCTGAATTTGAGCGGCGAGGTTACGCTGTGCAGCACAAGACTCTCGATAACCCCCCAGACCAGGGACGGTTTGTCGTCTGCCTCTTAGATGCGCACACTCCATACCTAGAACAACTCACCGAAAAGGAATTCACCACATTCCGGAACTACCTGGTCGAGGCCGAGGACACTCGACTCCTGTGGGTGACACCACCAGCAACACACCTCAAGTGCGAGAACCCGGGATTTGGAAGTATTCATGGGCTTGCTCGGACGCTGAGGCAGGAGATCGGCTTGGATATTTCTATTTTGGAAGTGGACCAATCGGATTCGGGGGCAACGGAGGCCATTGTGTCCGTCTGTGAAAAGATCAACGCTGCTCGAGACCGCTTGGATGTAGACCAGGACTATGAGTTCGCTTTGATCGATGGCACGGTTCATATTCCTCGGTCATATCGGTCAGCCTTCTCTCAAGAATTAACATTTATGCCAGCGCCTGATACACCCCGGTCTCTAACCGTCGGCTCCATCGGGCATCTGGAAACAGTCCAGTGGATGCCCGTCCCCTCCGCACTTAGGCCCTTGGGCATTGGGGAGGTCGAGGTCAACGTCGCGTACGTTGGAGTGAATTTCCGGGTATGAATTCAGATGAAGGAAGAGCTTCAGAAAGAACCACGCTAACAAATAGCCATAGGATCTGCTGGTTCTCCTGGGATACGTCGGCGCTGTAGAAGAATGTGGCGTGGAAGCAAGCGGTATTGTACGCCAAGTTGGCCCCGGCGTCACCGAGCTCCAAGCTGGCGATAGAGTTAGCATAATCGGCAGTGGCCTGTGTCGTACACACGTGAGGGTGAGTCACCAGCTGGTGACAATCCTCCCAGACGAAGTCTCGCTCCAGGATGCGGCAACCATGGGGGTGGTCTATCTGACTGCACTCTATTCGCTGATCAATATAGGGAATCTCCAAAAAGGACAGGTGAGTCCAGCATCTGAGGAACTTTCTTATTCACTTTCTGCATTTCCTCTGATGCCATTCAGTACTAAATCCTCGAGCAGTCCGTTCTAATCCACTCAGCTGCCGGGGGGTTGGGTATAGCGGCAATCCATGTCTGCCAAATGATCGGGGCCAAAGTACGTAGATTTGCCCCCAATAATGCAATTATTTCACTCAAACTGGGCTGACGCTGCTGCTTTCAAGATCTACGCAACTGTCGGAACCAAAGAGAAAGTGGACTTCCTGGCCAAGTCTCTTCAGATACCGCAAGAGCGAATTTTCAACTCTCGGGATAGCTCGTTCCTACCCAGCCTCATGCAGGCCACCGATGGAAGGGGAGTTGACATCGTGCTAAACTCGCTGGCCGGGCACCTGCTGCACGCGAGCTGGGAGTGTGTCGCTCCCCACGGAAAGATGATCGAGCTCGGCAAGCGCGACTTCTTGACCCATGGTGTTCTCAATATGAGTCCCTTCTTGTCGAACCGGTCCTTTGCCGGAGTGGATCTTATGGGTGTTCTCAAGGAGCGGCCGGATATCCGAGACCAGTGTGTGAAACAATCCCCCAGCACAGCCACTCGGATTCTAACATGGCCTATAGGATCAACCGTTCGTTCACAGACGCCCGGAAAGACGGATTTATCAAGCCAATACGCCCTGTGCACATCTATGATGCAGCCCAGGCTGTGGACGCACTCCGATACCTGCAAACAGGTTCTCATATGGGGAAGTTGGTGCTTCGAATGCCTTCTGGCGGTTCAGCCTCGTTGGGGTGTATGGCTATGCGGGCAGTGCCTTCGTTTCTCCCAGATCATTCCTACCTTTTAGTTGGGGGTCTTGGCGGCATTGGTCGCTTAGTGTCGCCCTGGATGGTCAAGCATGGGGCGCGCTCTCTCGTCTATTTATCTAGAACAGCCGGCGAGCTACCGGAGCACGACGCCTTGATCCGAGAGCTAGAAGCGCAGGATTGCGAGGTTACCTGTGTCAAAGGCACTGTCACCAATCTGGCTGATGTTGAGAAGGCCGTGTCCAGCTGTCCCAAACCGCTAGCCGGTATCATTCAGATGGCTGGCATTCTCAAGGTAAAGAAAACCCCTTCTCCCAGTGCATGCATATCCAATAACTCTAACTCCATGTTTTGGATCAGGACCGCACGCTCTCCCACATGACCTACGAGGATTGGTCCTTAGCCCTTGGCCCCAAGGTGGCCGGGACACGCCATCTTCACCACGCAACGAAAGGCCTCGCCCTGGATTTCTTCGTCATGTTCGGCTCAATATCTGGAACCGTTGGCGTGGGTGGACAGGCGAATTACGCAGCTGCTAATACATTCATCGACGCGTTTGCCCGATACCGGCGTGTGAACGGGCATGTTGCTTCTGTCATCAACCTGGGCCTCGTTGACAAGGTTGGGGTCGCAAATCAACGCCAGGAAACGCTTGATCTGGCGAAGCGTTCATACGCACATATCCTGTCAGAGAATGAGGTTCTCGATGGCTTGCACCTTGCCATTCTCAAGTCCAAGAGCGATGTCCCTGAGCAATGCTCGTTCTCCGTCGGGATCGGACACGTCCAGTCTTCTGAGGCTGTGCCCGGCAAATACATGTGGGGGCTTGATGCACGATTCGGTCTTCATAAAGACCGCTCGCTAAGCACGAAAACCGGCAACCAGGACGGAGAGGAGAACCTGAGTGCCCTTCTCGCGCGGGTTGATCAAGATCCTTCCCTCCTGAATCAGGACGATGTCGTCAGCGCTGTGAAGACTGGGATGGCGAAGGCAGTTGCGGAGGAGATTGCCGCGCGTCGGGATTTGGACGAGGAGCAGCACAAAGCTGTACAGATCGATTCACTCATGGCGGTTGAGATTCATACTTCGTTCCGTCGGTCCCTCAAGATTGACATTCCGACTCCTGAGATCATTAACGCAGGCACGGTTGGGAAACTATGCATTCTCTTGCTACACCACATGAGACGCAAGTATAACCTAGATGATGTTGTGGCTGCATCTTGATGAGAGTACGCGCTCGGGGAGTATTAACATATGATTTTATGGGAGGAGGCGATAATTTGGTTACAGTGGAATCTAAAATACAATGGCCCATAAGTGCCACATAGACGACCTGCTCTGCTCCTTTTCTTGGTGGGTATGGTTCAATATCGTACAGTCTGTGATCACCGGATGCACGAAATCACCGCCAACTGCGATAACAAAAACCATTTCACCACATATATTAGATATTATCTCTCGATTTCTTAGTGGTTTAAAGTAGTCATTAGATACAGTCAATACACGATTTTCAGTTGCCCCTGAAGCGCCGGTGAAGTAGCCGTATCTGCCGACCTCGACGATTTACTGTCGGAGGATCTTTTTAACAATTTCAGTAGTTGGTAGCTTGTTCGTATAGTTATTTTGCTGGCGTGAAGCTTTACAGGGGAGACTTCTTGGTCTGCTGGGAGTCATTTTGAAGCTGTTGATTTGCCTCCTTTGCCAGGCGCTTGTCCTCCTGTTGTTTCCTCTGCTCTGCCTCCACCGCTATTCCCAACCCGATGGCTATCTCTGATACAGAACGATTATCGGAGCAAGCTATGGCAGTATAGGCTAGTAATCCTCTCGGACGAATAGGGACGAAGTTGAGGTCAAACGGAACCTATTCAGTATGATTGAGTTGATTGATTGAATAAAGAACGAATATCATGCGGCAGGTTGAAATACTCCATCGATGGATAGGTGCACGGTGTTACGACAGCCGTAATGCCCAGAATACCAAATTACTATACAAAAAGCAAAGGAAGGTGGGTCAGCCCAATTAACCTAGTGAAACGCGAAGACAGACAGGTCGAGGCACAAGAGCAATAACCACTCAGCAGCAGCGTACGTACACACCGAGCAACAGAGCGATAGATCAATGAAACCACCAAAGCCGGCGGGCAAAGCAACAGGCAAAGCAACAGAGCAAGACGGGTAGATCGAGACAAGCAGATCAACGAGCAGAGCAACGAACAGAGTAGAGCAACGAACAATTCTCGACCCTTAGCTCCTTGACTAAGACAAGCAAAGCAGAAATCGGTCTGGGACGAGTAATCTAGTACGATACCTTTTGAAACACTTTTCGATCATAATTTCTATCCTACTGCGAAGCTTGAAAACATATTTTCAGTTGAAGGGTCTAACACTGCTAGAATCCCTCGCATTCCAGACTCATGGAACACTTTTCATCAACTGCCATATAGACAACTCCCTCGTTGGGAGGATAATTCAGATTGCTATTCATCAAGGTAACCATAATTCCTCATTCGGCATTCTCTGCACGGCCAGAGTCGATGTGCAAATTGTTGGACGAACATAGGCTAGACAATGCCAATCGAGCATTCGTTTCTTGAGAGGAGATGCTTTGAACGGACAACCTGAAATTCTCCGCAACTCGGGAGATAGCTGAAAACCCTTCGGAAGGGTTGCACTGTTGGCTCTTATGAAGTCTATTTAAATCCTCGGTCACTTCAGCTACTACGTCCTGTAGCTGTTTGAATAGACTGTAACATACTGTTACGCACGTCCTCTGTGTCACTGTGAGTAGAGCTCGAATGGGTTATACTTGCCTAGTTCTACTTCGAATCCCAAGAGTATCTCGCAACCGTACCGTTGCTGTGCTAAGCCTTACACGGGCTCGGGTCCTGTTGAGTATCTTGCAGGATGTGCCAGAGTGCGCGCCAAGTAAGTCAGTCACCAAGTGTTGCCACGAAGTGAGCTCCCCTACTTGTAGGTTGGGTTGTCTTGAAGGTGAACCGTAGAGTGCAAAGTCCAAAGGTAGTAACCAAGTAACAATGTGTGATTGATCGCGAAGAACTAAATCCATGATGGTAAAAGAGTGTCCTTATATATCCAGTCCTTCCTATCGGTGATGAGTCTCGACTCATCGCTGATGCGCCAGGGCTCATCGCTGATGAGTTCCCGCGCTAGCAATCCTATCGGTGATAGGATCTAGTCATGTGGCTGCCCGATCGGGTAGTTCGTTGTGCCAGACAACATCCGAGATATATGCAGCTATACACACAGGATATTGTCCGCTCCAAGGACACGGTGTCCTTGATCACCCTGATTGATCACTGATCGTAGGTGTGTAAAATGCCCTTTTACACAGACCCACTTTGCTCCTGGGAGCACCTTTTCTATGTGATCTTGCTCCTGGGAAGCATATGTGTAATGCTCCTCATTGGTCGCACGTGACTCCTGCAGGTGTTGTCTTTCTTGCGGGTTTGGTTGGTTGTCGTCATCCCCCGCGGGTTTCTGACGGTCTGCCTCGTAACAACTAGCTACCGGATAGCGTAGGTATTTCGTTCGATAGTATCAGATAGTTAAGACTTTCTAATTCTGCATTATAAGCAGATAAAGATAGAATATTAGTTTACTGGCTTTAAGACATAGTAAAAGAAGATAATCGAGGGTTCAGATTATAGTTAAGGGGGAAGGGAGGAATAACACATACTTAAGAACTTAGTGAGAACATTTTTTATTATCGTAGTTAAGGTATATAAAAAGGAGACAGATCAGAAGGAATATACTACGTTAAGCTTTAATTAGCTATTAGGTTCTATCTTTTATAGGGCAGCCCTAAAAGATCCCAACAAAACCCCAGAAAGATCCCGAATAATCCTAAAAGACCCTAGAAAAACCCCAGAAATGTCCTAAAGGATCCCAAAAAATCCCAAAAAATCCCAAAACATCCTAGAAAAGCCCCAGAAAAGTCCTATAATACCCTATCTCCTACTTTTTGTTAGGTTAGTTATCCACAAAAAGATTTATCCGGTTAGAGTAAGACGGATAGTTATACCAGGAACCTAGCCCTTAGGCTAGGTTAATGAAAATAGAACCATTACTTATACTGTAGGTCAAACAGAACAAGATTATATAGAAATAGAAAGTCTACC